>VTFQ01000334.1:850000-896228 GCA_036281575.1 Ancherythroculter nigrocauda
AAACAAATTCAGTTAATTTAATAAATAATAAAGTTGATAAAATAAATAAATGAATAAATGTATTATTTATTAATATTAAGTCATAAAATGTAATATATATATAAATTAAAATTGAAATAAAAAAATAAATAAACAAAAAATTCAGTTAAAATTATAATAAAATAAAAAAGACAGTAATTAATAAATATGTTATTTATTAATATTAAGTCATAAAATGTAATATATATATAAATTAAAATTGAAATAAATAAAAAAATATTAAATAAACAGAAAATTCAGTTAAAATTATAATAAAATAAATAAATAAATAATTTAATTAATAAATATGTTATTTATTAATATTAAGTCATAAAAATGGACAAATATAATATTAAAATATACAAATATACAAATTAATTATTTATTAAATAAACAAAAAATTCAGTTAAATAAAATAAATTAATTAATGCATAAATGTATTATTTATTAATATTAAGTCATAAAAAGGAAAAAAAAAAAATATATATATATATATATATATATATATATATACATATATATTAAAATATAAAATGAAGAAATCAGAAAATTTAATCAAAAATGAAAATTATAATAAAATGAATAAATGAAAATCACAAAATAATCAATAATATTATTTATTTTGAATATTATTTATTTATTACTTTTAGAGTATGAATCAAACTGTAAAGTTTGGTGTGTTTGGAGAGATGGACAGATTGAAATCTACAAACACAAAGAGTGCAATAAACCGGATGTATTTTGGATGTTTTCCTCCCTCTATTATATTGATGCCGCAGTGTTTCTGCCTGTAGCGTCTCGCCTTAATCATCTGTATTTCTCCATTCACTCCATCAGTGTAAAAGAAGCGCGTGATCGTTTCTCATTCACTGGCGATGGATGGATCATGACACGACGTTGCAGGAAGGGGTGATGAGTGGATGTGGAGGGAGGGATCGATTGACTGCCCCGTTCGTCCATTCCTTCGTGAAATATCACGTTCCTCGCTCCTGTACAATTTGAGTGAAACACGGCTAAAATCGGCCTGTGTCCCTGTTTGCCCTGATCTGAGATCTGCTGAGGCTCAATGTGGGTGCTGTCAATCAACAGCAAAGCATGAGTGGAATGAGTGACGGACGCGTGATGACGGATGATCAGAAGCCACGCGGCCAATCACGACAACCCAAAGCAAAGAAAGCACGATGGCAAACACACACACACACACACACACATGAGGAGGACGGGTGATGCTGTAACGCGTGTCTACGTCCATGCAGCTCAAAGACACATGAGGGAGGAGAGGAGAAACACACAACCTCTGCCACTCATCAACTTACCATTAATGGGGACTTTTTAAGCAGATACATTAGAGGTTAAACGAGAAGAGAGAGAGACAGAGAGAGCGAGAGAGAGAGAGAGGAGACAGGGTTTAAGCAACAATACACCAAAGAGAACTAGCTCTGATCAGTCGAGGGCGTTCGGGGTTCGGGTGTTATGGGACTCAAATCACAATGAAGGAGAAAAATGAATTTCAAAGAAACCAAAAAAAGAGGAGAAATGCAAATAAAACTGGTAAGATGAACATTAAAATCGCTTCATGGAGATCTGCGGAACAGCGGCTCTCAACTGGTGCCTCACACGCTAAGGTCAAAGGTCACGGCGATCGGTCTGATTAACCTCATCCTCAAAAATAATACATGATCTGTGCTGAACTCTGTGTGTTTTGTGCGCCGAATTACACAAATAGAAAACGTATAAATTAAAATTATAATAAATAATAAAATAAATAAATAAATAAGAATAAAATAAATAATGAAAATGGAAAAAAATGAAAAAAAGAAATATATTAAATGCATTAAACTATAAATTACAATTACAATAAATAAAACAAAGTTATTATTTATTAAATAAACAAAAAAATCTGTTAAAATATTTATAAGAAAATAAATGAATGAATAAATGAAAATGATTAAATAATAAAATGTATTATTGATCAATATTAAGTTATAAAAATGGAAACATTTATAATATATTTATTAAAATATTAATTTAATTTAAATTAAAATAAAATAAATAATAAAAGTTATAGAAACAGAAATATACAATTTATACAAAAACTTTAAAATATATACAAAATAGAAAAAGAGACAAATAAATGCATTCAATTCTGAATTAAAAGTGTAATTAAAAATAAAAGTTACATAAAATTGAATAAAAATTATAAAATAGATGTAAAAATAGAAAACAGAAAATTAAATAAAAAAATTTAAATGATAATAAAATAAAAAATAAGAAAGAATGAAAATCACAAAAAATCAATAATATAATTTATCAATATTATTATTTATTTATTTATATTATTTGTTATATATATATATATATATATATATGTTTTATATATATATATATGTATGTATTAAAATATTAATTAAATGTACATAAAAATGAATAATAAAAGTTAGACACAAAAATAAATAAATAAAAATTTGAAAAATATATATAACAAATATTACATATTATATATATATATATATATATATATATATATATATATATATATATATATATATATATATATATATATATATATATATATATATATATATATATATTAAATTATTAATCAAGATTGTAATAAAAATAAATAAATAATAAAGGTTATAGAAACCTAAATATAATAAATAAATAAATAAAATAGAAAAATACATATAATAAATGTATTAAATTGCTAATAAAAAAATAAAATAATAAATAATAAAAGTTATAGAAACCATAAATAAATAAATAAATGTGAATGCTTGATCTGAAGATTTTTTCACTGCTGCTCTGTTTACAGTCACTTGATGTCCAACATAAACTCTGATCCTGAACATCAGCATCATCCCAGCTGCTCCATAAACCCTTCTGTGCCGCGGGTGAAGCTTTCCTTCCTTTTCCCTTGTTTTATTGTGTAATGTAAACCTGTTCCCGCTCGAGCGATCGTTTACACGTGCCGTTAGCCGAGAGTCATTCATATTTAATATGCGCTCTGAGCTGCTGTTTTTCATCGCATTACGCTTCAATTAAGTTCTCAGGCCGTGCGAGGGCGACTCTGGGGCACGAGCGCTTCAGAGAAACAGAGTGTAGAGGTGCCACGGAAATGAGACAAAACCTGCTTTATTATTCTATTTTATCATAGAGTAAACCAATAAACATCCGCGGAATAAAGAAAAGAAAAACAAGTGGGTCAGAAGGAGCCGCTAAAGGCAGAAGAAACATTAGAGAGAATAGCAGAAGAGACGCTTTAGCAAAGAAACGCTGGAGTGGATGAACGAGACGCTGGAGCAAAAACGACAAACAACAAAACCTTCTTCTGCACATTTACACTGTAAAGCATGAAGAATCAGCTGAACCTCACTGACCTCAAACTCTCACAGTTATACACTGACCAGAGACACTTACATCTTCATCATCTTCATCATCATCATCATCAGGCCTATATTAAACCCTGCAACTGCAAAAACTCTGTTCTTCCTCAGTGTTTCTGTCTTGTTTTCCATCTAAACATTCTTAAATCAGTTCAATGAAAAATGAGTTTGTGCTTAAAAAAGAACAAATATTGTCCAATGGGCCAGATTTAGCTCAATTATGTTTTTCATTTAATATTTTGTATATTTTGTAATGTTTTTATGTTATATATATATAGTTTAATAAATGCATTCAATTATAAATCAAAATATATAAAATTAATAATAAAATAATAAAATTATAAATCAATAATAAAATTAATCATTATAAAAATAGAAAAATAGAAATGCAATGAATGCAATAATATATATATATATATATATATTAAAATTAAAAATATGATAAAATAAAATATTAATTTATTATTTATTAAATAAAGAAAAATTTAAAGAAAAATAGAAAACAGACAAGTAATAAAGGCATTAAATTCTAAATTGAAAGTATAATTAAAAATATAATAAATAGTAACTAAATAATAAAATAATAAAATAAATAGATACAAATTAATAATTGGAAATTATAAAATAAAAAATTTAAAAAAAAAATTTAATTATAACAAATAAAAAATATAACAATAATAAATAAAATATATTATTCACGAAATAATAAATAACATTTATTATCAATATTATTATTTATTTATTAATATTATAAAATAGAAAATATATATAATAAATTTACTAAAATATCAATAAAAATGTAATGTAATAAAAGCTATACAAACATCAAAATATAAAAATAAATAAATAAAAATATAAATAAATATTGCACAATAAATACAGTTGCACTTTTTACGCTCAGTTAAGATGAAAAATAAACTTCAAAGGGAAAACAAGATTATTTTTCTGACTCAATTGTTTTCAGCAAAAGCTCACTCTGGTGCTCGCATGGCGAGAAATTATATATTTTCCAAAACATGCTTTACTCTAAACTTGTGAGAACATGAAAGCCATAAATCTAAACAAGTTGTGTTCTAAATGTGAGCTTGATATCTCAAGAAATGAGCTTTCAGTAAGATTTAGTTTGGGTGCAGTACCGAACGCTTCCACTAGATGAAATTCATTTCCACTGCGCTCATTTCTGACGGCGAATAACTCAAGAGTGACGGTTATTCAGGACCATTTGACCTTTTAGGGTTAATTTCGATAGATTTCTCATAATATCTTCAGTAATTTTGCATCTCAAGTAAGTGTATCTTGATATGAGGATGTTACTGAGGAAGAACAGTGTGTTTTCATCAGAAGCGTTTGTTTAATCCGTCTTTGGAGTTTTTCTGACTTTCAATCATCTAATTAGATTGAATTGAGGGGATTAATCCAGCGTTTCTCATCGCTCGTGTGTGTGTGTGTGTGTGTGTGTGTGTGTGTGTGTGGACAGCGACAGCATCATCCACTCCCCCACATCCAGTCCACACGTCTGTCCATGCACATGAGATGTCAGACAGGATGTGACATCACAGCACGCACGACACGCGATGCGCATGGGATGGAGTGAAGGCGAGAGGAACCCAAAGGAAGAGAAGCGACAGACGGGTGTGGAGATGAGGAGCCAAAACAACCGAAATAAAGCAAACATGATGACAAACCGCTTCCCTCTGAATCAGACTAAAACAAGAAGAAGAGGATCTCACCTAAGATGGCGGTCGGCACAAACGGGTCTGAGGGAGAGAGTGACGAGCAGAAGAGGAGAAACAGAGAGAAGGTCAGAACTCAGAGATGATTCACCTCCATCAACACGTCAGACATCAGTCCGGCTCCATGAAGCTTCTCCCTGCTTTATAACCCGAAGGCCCTCTGCTGTCCAGCACAGTTTGCAAAGCCATTTGAAGCCAGATATTTCCTGCAGTGTTTCTGCTATAATTATGATAAAATTGCTTGTTTTCAATTTTTTTTAAGAAACAAACTGGGAAACAAATGGAAACAAGAGCTGTTGAGGAGCAAAAAAAAAAAAAAAAAAAAAAATATTTTTTTATTTTATTTTATTATTAATTACATTTAATAAATAAAATACAATAAAAAATAAATAATAATAATAATACATAATGGAAATAGTAGTTGTTGAGGGGCAAAAAAAATAATATGATTTTATTATTTTTTTAGAATTTCAATTAAGTTACATTTATTTTATTTATATTTAATAATAATAAAAACAATAGTCATTGAGGGGCAAAAATAAACATGATTATTATCTTTTGCATTTTAATTAAATTTATTTTAATTACAATAAAATAATATCTCAGTTTTTTGCTATAATAATACTAATACTAATAATTATTATTATGATCATCAATACAATTAATAATAAAAATAATTAAAAAAAGTTAAGTTAAGTTAAAATGCTAATAAAATTAAATCATATTTCTTTTTTGTTTCAACAAATTGTTTCCACTTGTTTCTCAGTTTGTTTCTACAAAAAAGATTAAAAACATATCATTATATTTATTATTTTCATAATTATAGCAGAAATAATATTTTAAATATTTTACAATATTTTAGCATTTTAATTGTTAAATACAGAATATTTTAATTATTATTCTTATTTTAAAAAAATATTATTATTAAAAAATATTATTATTTATTTATATATATATATATTATTATTATTTAAAAAAAAATAATAGAAACAATAGTTGTTCAAGGGCAATTTTTGTTTAGCATTTTAATTAAGTTATTTATTTTATTTTAATTTATTATTATTAATAAGCATAAGAATAAGAACACACACCTAAAATACATCATTAGTATTTTGTTTTTTTTATCAATACATTATATATATATATATATATATATATATATATATATATATATATAGTACTTTTTTTTCTAAATGGATTAAAAGCAAGAAAATTGTCTTGTTTTCCAGCACAAATATCTAAACATTCTTTAATCGAGATACTGGAGAAGCAATGGAGTCAGAAAATTCAACTTAATTCAAAGCGAAAACAAGTTCATCAGAAAACCAAATTCTAATCTTCAGTGATTTTGCTTCTCCAGTGAATGAATCTTGATGTTTAGATATTTGTGCTGGAAATCAAGACACTGACAGAAAAGAACATCAGTGTGCAGTCGATCGGTCTGGTTCAGGGTTTGAAGTCTGTAAATGAAGGAGAACAGAGAGTTCGGCGTGTGCTGTGTGAGGTTACCTGGGTAATACGTGTTTGGGATGCTGGTGCTCAGCGTGTTGGTCTTCACCGTGAGAGAACATGGAGAAGAACCCGCTTCACAGGAGACAAACAACAGAGGAAAACACCATTAAACACGTTCACTGCCTGGAGCTCCAGCAGCAGATCAGCACCAGAATCACCTGATGGAGGAATCTGCCAACGCATGCATGTGCGCTGCTTGGAATAATGAAGAATTTTTGTAATGTTTTCAAATGAAAGTAGAAAGAGATGCATTATATTCTAAAACAGAAAAAAATCTAAATGCGTGTAAATTTAAAATGTAAATGTTTAATTGTCATGATGATCATGTCTTCATTTCCTACTCTGTATTTATGGCCCAGAAACCAACGGTGCGAGTGGAATCGCTCATTTTATTATTATTATTATTCTTTTCCAAAATGAATTGTATTTTTTAGAGGGCCAAAACATGCTCATGAAACTTTGCACATGCATCATAAAAACTGACAAAAATTTACATCTGGTACGGGTTTCTGAATTAAGTGCTGAAAAAAGGCTCAATAGCGCCACCTACAAATTTTCAACACAGTTTGACATACATCTACAAGAATCATTAGACACACGTGACCCCATTTTTGAATTTCCTCTGCAATGTTTTGCCAGTTCCACGCATCGGACTTAAACTTCTGGAGTTTCAGGGGTCATTTCGATACCATTTTTAACTAAAAACAGAAAACTATTTAAGCATTTTGGCCGTTCATTTACACGACAACCTGAAAATGCAAACATTTGAAACATCTCTGTGCAAACAACAAAAATTAAAGTTTGTGAAAACGGTGACGCCATGCACGTGTATTATGTGTTCAGTCTATAGGCGCGTAGTGTTTCTTTACATCGCCATCTACTGGTCTGACAGCAGAATACAGCGTTTTAGTCGTTTTCGTGGATCCGTGTGAACGGGGATCAATTTGACAACGTTGTTGGTGTTTGATATTTTAGTACATCAAGTTAAATGATTTTGTTTTTGATTTTTTGTTTAATTGTTTTAAATATATATTTTTATGGTTGTAGTTTTAGTTCTAATTAACTTTTAATTTAATTTAATTTAATCTAATTTATTTTTTATTACGTTTTTTTTTTAATATTTTATTTCAGTTAACACTTATTTTTATTTCAAGTAATATTTTTTTATGGTTTTAGTTTTAGGTCTAGCTTTAGCTCTAATGACTGGTTCGTCATTTTTATTTTTATCATTTTATGTAATAATTATTCAAAATTAATTATTAATGTCTTATTAATTTTTCTTTATTTTGATTAAAATGATTTTTAATTTTTTTTGTTGCAAGTTTTTAAATATTTTATTTATTTATTTTTATTATTTCAGTTTAGTTTTTTTAAATAACTTATTTCAGCTAACATTTATTTTAATTTATTTATTTAAAGTAATTGAAATTTTAATGGTTTTAGTTTTAGTTCTAGTTAACTAAAAACTCTGGTTTGGCATTTTTATTTAATAATGTCTATTTTGATTTTTGATTAAAATGATTGTTTTATTTTTTGTTTCAATTTTTTATATTTTAACTATTTATGCATTTTGGCCGTTCATTTACACGACAACCTGAAAATGCAAACATTTGAAACATCTCTGTGCAAACAACAAAAATTAAAGTTTGTGAAAACGGTGACGCCATGTACGTGTATTATGTGTTCAGTCTATAGGCACGTAGTGTTTCTTTACATCGCCATCTACTGGTCTGACAGCAGAATACAGCGTTTTAGTCGTTTTCGTGGATCCGTGTGAACGGGGATCAATTTGACAACGTTGTTGGTGTTTGATATTTTAGTACATCAAGTTAAATGATTTTGTTTTTGATTTTTTGTTTAATTGTTTTAAATATATATTTTTATGGTTGTAGTTTTAGTTCTAATTAACTTTTAATTTAATTTAATTTAATCTAATTTATTTTTTATTACGTTTTTTTTTTTATATTTTATTTCAGTTAACACATATTTATTTTTATTTCAAGTAATATTTTTTTATGGTTTTAGTTTTAGGTCTAGCTTTAGCTCTAATGACTGGTTCGTCATTTTTATTTTTATCATTTTATGTAATAATTATTCAAAATTAATTATTAATGTCTTATTAATTTTTCTTTATTTTGATTGAAATGATTTTTAATTTTTTTTGTTGCAAGTTTTTAAATATTTTATTTATTTATTTTTATTATTTCAGTTTAGTTTTTTTAAATAACTTATTTCAGCTAACATTTATTTTAATTTATTTATTTAAAGTAATTGAAATTTTAATGGTTTTAGTTTTAGTTCTAGTTAACTAAAAACTCTGGTTTGGCATTTTTATTTAATAATGTCTATTTTGATTTTTGATTAAAATGATTGTTTTATTTTTTGTTTCAATTTTTTATATTTTAACTATTTATGCATTTTGGCCGTTCATTTACACGACAACCTGAAAATGCAAACATTTGAAACATCTCTGTGCAAACAACAAAAATTAAAGTTTGTGAAAACGGTGACGCCATGCACGTATATTATGTGTTCAGTCTATAGGCACGTAGTGTTTCTTTACATCGCCATCTACTGGTCTGACAGCAGAATACAGCGTTTTAGTCGTTTTCGTGGATCCGTGTGAACAGGGATTTTTCCACAACGTTGTCGCAAAGAAACGCGTTTAGTGCATTGTTGTCATGTTCAGCGTCATATTTGGTCAGTCTCATATAAACACATTTGCGATGTTAAATTACGAAGTTTTTGAGTTTTCGTTGAACCGCGGCGGCCTGACAAATTTTCGATGATTCGCCGTGAAACAGGAAGTTGTTGTTACATCTGCCCCAAACTTCACGTTTGATAAGAGTCCTGTCCTGAAGACATCTACATGCCAATATTTAGTTATAGTTATAGCGCCACCAGCTGGCAGCAGGAAGTGTGGCACATATAAATGACTTTGACGAAGTGCTGCTATATTTACCATATTTTCCTAAAGCCACCAGGTGTTTGTTTTCCAGCACAAATATCGAAACATTCTTAAATAAAGATACATTTACTGGAGAAACAAAATGACTGAAGATATTAAGTATAAATTGTTTTTTTTGAGTTTGTGTTTAAAACAAGAACAAATATCTGCCAATGGAGTCAGAAAAATAAACTTTTTTCAGCTTATTAAACTTCATTCAAAGGGAAAACAAGATGATTTTTCTGACTCTGTTGGCAGATATTTGTTCTGAAGACTGAATAAGCAGTGAACGGTGTGGCCTGGCGTCTCATTACAGTATAAACACGCGTCTGCCTCCTCTGTGTTGTGGACTAACAGAGATATAAAGTTAATTGTTTTAATCAGCGCTGATTAAAGGCGAACGAGATCAGATGCTCAGATAATCCGGATCGATGAGGTCACGCAGCTGTCCGGAGCACGTGTGTCGGCTGTAAAGCTGCTCCGGAGACGGAGACCTGAGGACACGCATGCAGAATCCAGAGCCGTCAGGAGCGTCTGTGCGGGACGAGTGTCTGAGACAGCTGCTTCAGCACCACAACAATCACTTACCAGACACAGGAGGGATTACATGCAGAGTGTGTGTGTGTGTGTGTGTGTTCACTCACAGCGTCCGTTGAGGTTGTGTGTGTCCATGAAGGAAAGAGCCTCGTCACAGTTGGTTCCCTGTTCGGTGTAGCTCTTGTCCATGGAGTTCACCATCACCGTCATCTCCTGCCGCGTGCTGTTCAGAGTTTCCTTACGCTTCTTCGCCAGTTTTCTGCAAATCACAGAATCAAGGATGAAAATAACAGAATTAGTCATGTGAGAGGAAACACACGGTTACTGTATGCAGTGTGTGTGAGAACATCTGAGCACACATCAGATACTGTTTCCCACAGTGCAATGTACTCAACTTTATTTCTTCTTTCATTTTTATTTATTTATTTATTTTTTTGTGCATTTTTTTGTCTTTTTTTTTTTGTCTATTTTTACTCATTTTTATTTCAGTTTTAGTCTTGGATATTTTATAGTACATCAAGTTAAATGATTTTGTTTTTCATTTTTTGTTTAATTGTTTTAAAAATATATATTTTTATGGTTTTAGTTTTAGTTCTAATTAACTAATAACTGTAGTTTGTCATTTTTATTAGTTTTTGTTTTGATGTCTATTTCTATTCTTGATTTCAGTTTAGTTTTAGTTATTTTAGTACATCAAGTTAAATTAAATTATTTTTTCTTTTTTATTTTCTTTTTTATTATTTTAAGTTTTTTTTAAATATTTGATTTCAGTTAACATTTATTTTATTTCAAGTAATAATTTTTTATGGTTTTAGTTTTAAGTCTAGTTAAGTAATGACTGGTTTGCCATTTTTATTTTATTTTTATCATTTTATTTAATAATTATTCAAAATTAATTATTAATGTCTTATTACTTTTGCTTTATTTTGATTAAAATTATTTTTTATTTTTTTGTTGTAAGTTTTTAAATATTTTATTATTATTTCAGTTTAGTTTTTTAAATATCTTATTTCAGCTAACATTTATTTTATTTTATTTATTTAAAGTACTTGAAATTTTAATGGTTTTAGTTTTAGTTCTAGTAAACTAAAAACTCTGGTTTGTCATTTTTATTTTATTTTTATCATTTTATTTAATAATTATTCAAAATGAATTATTAATGTCTTATTACTTTTGCTTTATTTTGATTAAAATTATTTTTTATTTTTTTGTTGTAAGTTTTTTAATATTTTATTATTATTTCAGTTTAGTTTTTTAAATATCTTATTTCAGCAAACATTTATTTTATTTTATTTATTTGAAGTACTTGAAATTTTAATGGTTTTAGTTTTAGTTCTAGTAAACTAAAAACTCTGGTTTGGCATTTTTTTTTATTTTTATCATTTTATTTAATAATGTCTATTTTGATTTTTTGATTAAAATGATTGTTTTGTTTTTTGTTTCAATATTTTATATTTTATTTAAGTTTTTTATTATTTCAATTTTTTTTAAAATATCTTAACATTTATTTTATTTTATTTCAAGTAATTAAAATTTAATTGGTTTTAGTTTGAGTTTTAGTTAACTCTGGTTTGGCATTTTTGTTATTTTTATAATTTAATTTAATGTTTATGAAAATAATTTAAATACATTTGAAAAATATATATATATTTTTCAAAATATATATATTTCAATCATATATGAAAAATATATTATTTTTTTATAATATATATGAAAAATAATTTAAATAAAAATAATCTATTTTTATTATTTTTTTGTTCTTAATATTTTATCTTATTTCAAGTAATGATTTTCATGGTTTTAGTTTCAGTTCTAGTTTGGTTTTAAAATGTTTGATGTTAAAACAGCTTTCATTTACAGTCACAAAAGTGCATTTTTAACAAAACTGGATTAAAATTAAGAATTTCTACAAGCAACTCACTGTATTAACGGTCATTTGACAATAACGTAACATACAGTATTCATTGTTTCATACTAAATTCTGTTTCACACACTAATTAAAATTGTGCAAGTATTTTATTCTAAACACTGAAAGAAAACTGCTGCAGGATTTACTTTCAACCAATTTTCACTCAGAAATTGCTTGTAAATTTTACAAATAATTACAAAGAAATGTCATGTAACACAATGAATGAAGCATACAAATCTGAAATGGTATTTTCTAGTCAAACGTACTGCAGTGAGCTTTATTAACCGTTTTCTACAGTCCAGCTGTACTCTCTGGTTTTAACAGTAAATGAGGAAGAGTTGAACATGTATTTCAGTGTGCACACATTACCAAAGAGCCATTCTGAAGAAAGCACTCAAGGTGGTTTGCCATTAAAGTAATCAAAAGAGGCTAATTTTAATAACCAGGACCTGATTAATACAGCAGTGTTACCCTCCCAATTAAACCCCAATTTAATTTTAATCAATGCCCTACCAAGACCCTTGAGGAGCGCCGGCTCTCTGTGATTACAGCCGCACACGTCTGTTCTCCGACATTCAGACCGAACGAACGAACGCAGATCCAGACACCAAACGACTCCCGATGCCAAAGCAGATGTCACGAGAATAAAGAGTTGGAATTGAGTTCTGCTTCAGCTGATCTATACCTCAAACATGCTAATTCACTTGGCCCGCTGCACGAGGAAATGCAAATGAGGCCAAATTAGCCAGCCAATCTGTGGGAGAGAAATTAGCATGTGGAGGAGGGGCTCCGCGCCTGAGGCCTCGAGTTTCCCAAAGCGGATCTGGAGGTAATTTCAAATGAGATCTCAGAAACCGAGCCAAACCACAAAGTAAGGAGATGCACAAAGTTTCTACAAACTACAAACTCCATTAAAGCCAAACTGAGATCATGAACATCCACAGAAGACATGATTGATGAGCAAAACACACGGGTTACACCGCCATACGAGATTATGAGTCCAAACAACACGCCAATACTCCATTAGGACAGAGTTCAGCTCACAATCTGGATAAAGAACGACTTCTACTGCGCTTTATACAGTACAGATCGATTCAAAGAGGCTTCACGGTCATGAACAATAATGAATCAATGATGCAAATGAATCAAATATGACACAAATTCAAAAAAGACAATAGTGTCATTATGATCAATTAAGTGTTGATTTGGTTCAGTTCAGTGTTGATTCAGTTCAGTTCAGTTCAGTGTTGATTCAGTTCAGTTCAGTGTTGATTCAATTCAGTTCAGTGTTGATTCAGATCAGTTCAGTGTTGATTTGGTTCAGTTCAATAACTGTAAAGTTCATTAATTATGAAGCAAGTTCAATTCAGCTATAAAGCAGCTCTAGAGAAGATGATTGTGTCATTATTCGGATCAATTCATTGTTGATTCAGTTCAGTTCAGTGTTGATTCGGTTCAGTTCAGTGTTGATTCAATTCAGTTCAGTGTTGATTCAGTTCAGTGTTGATTCAATTCAGTTCAGTGTTGATTCGGTTCAGTTCAGTGTCGATTCGGATCAGTTCAGTGTTGATTCGGTTCAGTTCAATAACTGTAAAGTTCATTAATTATGAAGCAAGTTCAATTCAGCTATAAAGCAGCTCTAGAGAAGATGATTGTGTCATTATTCGGATCAATTCAGTGTTGATTCAGTTCAGTTCAGTGTTGATTCGGTTCAGTTTAGTGTTGATTCAATTCAGTTCAGTGTTGATTCGGTTCAGTTCAGTGTTGATTCAATTCAGTTTATTGTTGATTCGGTTCAGTTCAGTGTCGATTCGGTTCAGTTCAGTGTTGATTTGGTTCAGTTCAATAACTGTAAAGTTCATTAATTATGAAGCAAGTTCAATTCAGCTATAAAACAGCTCTAGAGAAGATGACAGTGTCATTATTCTGATCAATTCAGTGTTGATTCAGTTCAGTTCAGTGTTGATTCGGATCAGTTCAGTGTTGATTTGGTTCAGTTCAATAACTGTAAAGTTCATTAATTATGAAGCAAGTTCAATTCAGCTATAAAGCAGCTCTAGAGAAGATGATTGTGTCATTATTCAGATCAATTCAGTGTTGATTCAGTTCAGTTCAGTGTTGATTCGGTTCAGTTCAGTGTTGATTCGGTTCAGTTCAGTGTTGATTCGGTTCAGTTCAGTGTCAATTCAGTTCAGTGTTGATTCAATTCAGTTTAGTGTTGATTTGGTTCCTTTCAGTGTTGATTCGGTTCAATTCAGTGTTTATTCCATTCAGTTCAATAACTGTAAAGTTCATTAATTATGAAACAAGTTCAATTCAGCTATAAAGCAGCTCTAGAGAAGACGACAGTGTCATTATTCAGATCCATGTTGATTCAACTCAACTGATTCAACAGACATATTTCAGTTCAGTTCCCATATGAACTTCAGCATCTGAAGGTCCCACAAGCATAAAATCAAATTCTATTTTGCAATTTTCTGGAACTATTTGATAATGTTTTATAAATTAAGCAACACAACATCATCTCTTATCTAGAAAACAGGGATTGTTCAGTGTTTTGAAAGTGTTAAAAAGTCTAATGAATGAGTAACGACTTGAGCACAGAGTTCTAATCTTGGTAACTCTAACCAGTATTTCATTCCTTTAACTCTAGCAGTTTTAATCTGGCTGCATTGGCTCAAGTGTCGATTTCTTTGACATGTTTCAGTTTTTTATTTCTCTGGTTTAATTGTATTTTAGTCAAACTCACAGTGACTCGAAACGTTGTTTTGTGTCTTTAGTCTCTGTTGGGTCTCGATCATCGACTGATCCCAGTCCAGCGGCGCAGCACGCTACCCACAATTCCCCACTGTTCACCATGTCCGAACGGCTTTAATGAAGACACTTTTGTTTTGGACACACACGTTAAATGCCTACAATAGCCACTGAAATGCCAGAATACAGTAACCACGATGCCTTTAGTTTCGTCTCCGGTGTGCCGTCACACTTTGAAGGATGTGTTTCCTCTGCAGGAGTCAGTCAATTAGGTGTGTGTGTGTGTGTGTGTGTGTGTGTGTGTGAGAGAGAGAGAGTGTGTGTGAAGTGTACATTTTCTAAAAAAGATGCAATGATAGTCAATTACTGTAAAAAATAGAAGATAAAAATAAATACATTTCGTAAAATCGAAAAAAAAAAATCTTGACTTGACTGGATAAATAAAGCTGAACAAAACAAAAGAAACAATATTTTATTTGTTCAGCTGCACATCTTGTGACCATGAACCGACATAAGAGAAACATGAACATGTTAAATTATTGAAATGTAACTTAAAATCTCAGGGGTTCGTCGGATGAAAGCTTTGAGAATCCCTGCACTAGAACGAATCATTTAGAGCGGTTCACTGAAAAGATTTGTTCGTGAATCAGACGAACGCTCGCTCGTTCTATCCGTCTCTCTTTATTGAGCCACTTTCTGTTGCTGCTTTTATTGCACACTTGCACTGGAGTGAAATATCTGCGGGACCTTGGCCGTGGTCGTTACGGCTCTCCGCCTGTCGCACTATAAGTGTGTTGATGGTCTCCTCGGGGACGCCGCTGACAGGTGAGGTGACACCAACCTCAGCCCGTCCGGCTTATTGATGACATGACAAAAACAGCAGCAGTATAAAGCCGGCCTGCACGAATCCTGCGCCTGTACAGCAGCGAACACACGTCAATCACATCCGGTCGAACGGAAGCACAGGAGGACGCTGGTGTCAGTCTGAGTGCTGGTCCTGAGAGGAGAACGAACTCTGAAGATCCTGATGACTGACAACAGTACAGTCATGATTGACACTCTCACTGCCATGTTAAATCAATACTGAAGCTGAAAACACATCTGAGACTGGAAGAAACTCGGCCACGTGTGTGTGTATGTGTTATATCCCAAAAAAAACAAAAAACATTTTGGGTTATATCCCCCCAAAAAAACAGGGATGGAAGTCATGAGGAATCGATTTGTTTCTGATTCTAGTTCCACTTCATTCTTATTCCATTCACCAGTATGAGCCCCAATCCCACCAATAACTGATTTGGTAACACTTCACAATAAGGTTTCATTTTAGTTAACTACATTAGTTAACAAACTAACAATGAAAAATACTTCTACAGCATTTATTAATCTAAGTGCATTACTTTGCTCGTTACATCACAGAAGTAATCCGATTATGTAATGCACGTTACTTTTAATGCATTACTTTACTCATTAGATCAAAAAGTAATCTGATTACATCATGCATGTTACTTGTGGTGCGTTACTTTACTCGTAACATCAAAAAGTAATCTGATTACGTAATGCACATTATTTGTAGTGCGTTACTTGTTAGATTTAAAAGTAATCTGATTACGTAATGCACATTATTTGTAGAGCGTTACTTTACTCGTAACATCAAAAAGTAATCTGATTATGTAATGCACGTTACTTTTAATGTGTTACTTTACTCATAACATCAAAAAGTAATCTGATTACATAATGCGTTACTTTACTTGTTAGATTAAAAAGTAATCTGATTACATCATGCATGTTACTTGTGGTGCGTTACTTTACTCGTAACATCAAAAAGTAATCTGATTACGTAATGCACATTATTTGTAGTGCGTTACTTGTTAGATTTAAAAGTAATCTGATTACGTAATGCACATTACTTGTAGTGCGTTACTTGTTAGATTTAAAAGTAATCTGATTACGTAATGCACATTACTTGTAGTGCGTTACTTTACTTGTAACATCAAAAAGTAATCTGATTATGTAATGCACGTTACTTTTAATGCGTTACTTGTTAGATTTAAAAGTAATCTAATTACATAATGCACGTTACTTGTAGTGCATTACTTTACTCGTAACATCAAAAAGTAATCTGATTACATAATGCGTTACTTTACTTGTTAGATTAAAAAGTAATCTGATTACATAATGCACATTTTTGTAGTGCGTTACTTTACTCATAACATCAAAAAGTAATCTGATTACATAATGCGTTACTTTACTTGTTAGATTAAAAAGTAATCTGATTACATAATGCACATTTTTGTAGTGCGTTACTTTACTCGTTAGATCAAAAAGTAATCTGATTACATAATGCACGTTACATTTAATGCGTTACTTTACTCGTAACATCAAAAAGTAATCTGATTACGTACTGCACGTTACATGTAGTGCATTACTTTACTTGTAACATCAACAAAGTAATCTGATTATGTTATGCATGTTACTTGTAATGCGTTACCCACAACACTGCTCATTACAGATTAGATTGAAATCACCTGATCGCTAGGTTTTCTCAGAGGAGAGCTACGTTAGAAATGTGTCCATCTTGAACATAATCATAATTATCAGCTAATAAGGGTAAATCAACATACTCTGATACACTGGAGGGAACATCTGAATTGGGTTTCCACAGTTTCACCTTGACAGGTTGCAAAGATCTCTGATATTAGAACATGAGGACGTGATTCCATCAAAGATATGCAAAGTTCAACTTGTATGATGATCAATTGCATTTGCAATATTTTGCATTTATATTTTTTGATTATATTTTATAGTTTTCACATGATTTTATATCATTTTATTGACCGCTGGGTCAAAACAACCCAATTGCTGGGTTTGTCCATTTTCAACCCAGCATTTTTTAGAGTGTACCATTAAAACATCCTACAAGATTCAGATATTAAAATGTCCTCATAAACAAAGCATTTATTTAATCAAGCTCCAAAAACAGCTCGTTTTGATATTGCGGGATCTGTGACGTCCACAGACAAATACATTTGCATATGCCTGCCTCCAGAGCATCGACCAATAGTTATACATCATCACACCATAGGCTCCGCCCACTAGCATTCAGTCACTTAACGGCCGACATTTGCCGTTGCGTCAAAAGCAACCAGTAGTCATTATGATGACAGATGCTGTCTACACTGGATCAACACACATTTTACATAAAGTGTGTTTCTACAACACGCACATTTACTTACGTTTCCATAGACAATATTGGCATATTGACATCTTTACAGAAGTACAAATGTGTAGGAATCCATATTTACGAATCCTTATTATGCATTGAAAATAGTTTTATAATGCGTCAAATATATATGAATCTGTTTGCTGTACACAGCTGCATTCAATTCTTAACCATTTATTTTCATAGCAGATCGAATGAAATGGGAAACACAGTAAGAGTATTTTTAGTTGGTTCCAGATTTTGAACAAGAACCAGTTCTTGATTCCCTCCTCTAAATATATGCAAAAGCTCAGCATGATAAACAAACAAACAGCAGAGAGCAAGCGTCCATTAAACACGTGTTAGGAAAACTGAAAACATTAGGATGATGGATTTCATTTGCATGCAACAAACACCAACCATGCAGGAAAACTCAAGCCAAATTACGGAAGCATGTAGCGACTGCGATTAATGCTTATGGAGAGACGATGATGATGATGATTTATGAGATGAAGGGTAATTCCAGGTTTGGGAAAAGTATGTTTTCCCATCCCTGTGCTGGGCAAGACAAGGAGTTTTTTTCTTGAGAAAGTTGTTTTTTCAGTTATCTACTCTGGACGTGTTTTATCAATCACATCTGTAATAATAATAATAATAATAATAAATCCCACATCACGGTTCTGATTTGAGAAGGTACAGCATTCACAGACAAGCATTTCACAGCAAAAAAAATAAATAAATCACATTAAAACTTAAGACGGCATTTGCAATATCGATCTCATTCTGTCTTTTCCACAAGATCATAATAATCACAAACAATTTAAATCTGCAATGCATCGCTCAGGCCGAGTGTTGATTCTCGATCTTAAAGTGACGCGAGCGCACGGGTCAGTCATGCAGGGTGGAGCGGACAGAGCGAACACAGCATGACACTAACAGTGTACAAAGGTGTTTTACTTACAGGTAGTAAGTGTAGGACTGATAGGTTCTCCTGCCCAGTGGGGTGGTGGAGGGGTTTAAGCAGTGGAGGGGGATGAAGATGGAAGGAAAGAAAAAGTAAAAAATATTAATGTTTGAAAACGATATATAAAATGAACACAAGCAGACATGGTGGCATACGTGAGAGAGAGAGAGAGCGAGCGATTCCTTGCATGCACTGCAGCCACTGCGCTCTTTCTAACACAAACCTTCACGCTGAACACACGCGTCCTCCTCAGCCCATCTCCAGACTACGACTGACCATATGTGTTTTTGTTTTCGTCCGGATGGATTAACAGCTATATCATATCCAAAACGTGCACACTACCAGTCAAAAGTTTGAAAGAAGTCTCTTCTGCTCTCCAAGGCTGCGTTTATTTGATCAAAAATAGTGCAAAAAATGTAAAATATTATAATGCTGCTTTCCATGTGATGATTTCTGAAGGATCATGTGACACTGAAGACTGGAGTAATGATGCTGCAAATTCAGCTTTGATCACTGGAATAAATTATATTTTACTATATATTCACATGCAAAACAGCAGTTTTACATTGTAATAATATTTCACATTTTTACTGTATTTTCGAGCCTTGGTGAGCAGAAGAGACTTCTTTCAACAGCATTAAAAAAAAAAAAAAATCATAATTATTCCAAACTTTTGATCTGCTCCGCCTCTCCAATCTCTCTGTGAACATTCATATGTGCATTAATAAGGGAAATAAGTGTGAAAGCACACACACATCAGAAACACACTGTAAATTAGCAATAAAACCAACATTAATTCACCTCACTGCATTTTTCAGGACGTAATTAGACGAATATGCAAACATGTGAGCTGTAAATGACCAGATGCCGCAGCGTCCGAACATCAGCTGAACCGTGCGCTCGGCTTTAAACCGGGAATTAGCACGTCTCCTCATGCTTTCCTTTCTAATCTAATTCAGCAAATTAAACCAAATAGATGCAAGGGATTCAATCACGCTCGTTCATTTGATTAAGGTATATTGAAGGAGATTCAATTAAAATGTCTATGGAGTGATCAACGCTCAGGAGCCGGCGGGAGGGAAATTTGGTGAATCCGGTGTTTGGGATTATTGAACACGTGTGTATGAATTAAAGCCGTCTCTCCGTGCAAACGACAGAAGAAACAGATTCACCTTTTTGAATCCAAGACGGATGTAATAAAAACAAATAAACTTAAGAAAAGCATGTTTTGTAGCATTTTATGAACAAGACTATGTTCATTTAAATAACACAAATAAGTTGAGAAGTACTGATTCAGACATGCAGTACTGAGCAATCAGATGCTTCACATCAACAACAACATGATTATTTACATCTTTTAATTGGTGTGCCAGCGGTAAATGTTACATTTTGCAAATCCTGCAATAATCTAGAAGATCTGATCACTGTCACTGAGTCCATCTGGGATTCACTGCAAAAACTCTGTTCTTCCTCAGTGTTTCTGTCTTGTTTTCCAGCACAAATAACTAAACATTCTTAAATCAAGATACATTTACTGGAGAAGAGAAATGACTGAAGATATTAAGTCTTGTTTGCTGAAAAATGCACCAGCTCAGGTCATGTGATCTGGAGATCCTTGAACTGCCTGTTTATATAGATATATAAAATATATTATATATAGCAGTGTAAATCTGGAGCAAACACACCGATAGTAAGTGCTTACAGGAGTGTCTTGTGTCACAGAATCACTGATCTACTGAGATTTGAATGATTTTGGAGATGGAGGATGGTCACTGCGAGAACGGCTCTTTAGCAGGCCATTACACTGCATTTTAATGGGACTTATCAACATAATTAGATTAATAATTTAGTGTCACATAAAGATTGAGGATGGAGCTGGATTAAAGGTCAGGTAGAAAGAATCGAAAGAAAAATCTATTATTAAAAGCTGCAGTTGAACTCTAGACAACCTGGAGATCTGCGGTTTTCCACAATAACACAACGACGAAGTCCTGACCTGACTGCGGATGAGACGAAAAGTTTGGACACACCTTCTTATTCCTCATTAATATTAATGACCAGGTTAGAATAATTGTTATACAACTCTGAAATTCTTCCTGTAGTTTCTTCTGGTTCCATTTCCAGTGAATGCATGCAGTGTAAAAAGTGACGACCTCCAATTGTTTTGGAGCTATTTTTATCCAATTGAACCCATATACATTTATTTTGTTGGTATAAATTAATGCATTTAGGTTGATTCAGTGATGCTAATAAAACTTGAATAAAAACTAGTTCATAAGGTTATTAGGTTATTATTGTTTTGAGTGTTTGCATTGAAAAAATATAAAGCTTGAATACAATTTAAGTTCTGGTTTAGAGAGTTCTGGTTGAGTTCCGGTCTACAGAGGTCTGGCTGAGTTCCGGTCTACAGAGGTCTGGTTAAGTTCTGGTCTACAGAGGTCTGGTTGAGTTCCGGTCTACAGAGGTCTGGTTAAGTTCTGGTCTACAGAGGTCTGGTTGAGTTCTGGTCTACAAAGGTCTGGTTGAGTTCTGGTCTACAGAGGTCTGGTTGAGTTCTGGTTTAGAGAGGTCTGGTTGAGTTCTGGTCTACAGAGGTCTGGTTGAGTTCTGGTCTACAGAGGTCTGGTTGAGTTCTGGTCTACAGAGGTCTGGTTGAGTTCCGGTCTACAGAGGTCTGGTTGAGTTCTGGTTTAGAGAGGTCTGGTTAAGTTCTGGTCTACAGAGGTCTGGTTGAGTTCTGGTCTACAGAGGTCTGGTTTAGTTCCGGGCTAGAGAGGTCTGGTTGAGTTCGGGTCTACAGAGGTCTGGCTGAGTTCCGGTCTACAGAGGTCTGGTTGAGTTCTGGTCTACAAAGGTCTGGTTGAGTTCGGGTCTACAGAGGTCTGGTTGAGTTCTGGTTTAGAGAGGTCTGGTTGAGTTCTGGTCTACAGAGGTCTGGTTGAGTTCTGGTCTACAGAGGTCTGGTTGAGTTCTGGTCTACAGAGGTCTGGTTGAGTTCCGGTCTACAGAGGTCTGGTTGAGTTCTGGTTTAGAGAGGTCTGGTTAAGTTCTGGTCTACAGAGGTCTGGTTGAGTTCTGGTCTACAGAGGTCTGGTTTAGTTCCGGGCTAGAGAGGTCTGGTTGAGTTCGGGTCTACAGAGGTCTGGTTGAGTTCTGGTTTAGAGAGGTCTGGTTGAGTTCTGGTCTACAGAGGTCTGGTTGAGTTCTGGTCTACAGAGGTCTGGTTGAGTTCTGGTCTACAGAGGTCTGGTTGAGTTCTGGTCTACAGAGGTCTGGTTGAGTTCCGGTCTAGAGAGGTCTGGTTGAGTTCTGGTCTACAGAGGTCTCCAGATCAAAACAGTCACGTGTGTCCAAACTTTGGTTAACAGCGGTGCTTTCTTAAGTGTATCGTCATCCTTAACTGAGGTAAAATCAGTGTAACATCATCTTCAGTGCTGTGTGTTTGAGGTTCTTACCGTTTCTTCATGAGCAACACGATGCCGAGGAAGATGATGACGAAGAGCAGAATTCCTGCGATGACTCCGGCAATCTTCACCGTGTGGTCAGTCTGTTTCTCTGGCTCCACCGCGTTGGGTTTGTGCGTCGCCGCCCCTGAGATCAAGGTTAAAGGTCATGCAGAAGATAGTTTAAGGCGAGACGCTACAGGCAAAACACTGTTCTTTCATGCACTGGTCAATTTTGAGGTCTATTATTATACACACTCACACACGCACACTCACACACACACACACACACAAACAATATTAAGTGTCTGACCTGTTAGTTGTTTGTCTCCAGCGGCTGGAGCGATGCGAACGTAAGGGGTGGTGAGCTGCGTCACCAAGATAGCAGCTGCAAGAACAAGATCCACACACATGCAGAAAGACAGAGAAGGAATCAGTGTGAGAGTGTGTGTGAGTGTGTGTGTGTGTGTGTGTGAGTGTGTGTGTGTGTGTGTGTGTGTGTGTGATAGACAGAAGAGAAACAAACAGGAGATAATGAGCAGTTACTCATCAAGCTGAAAACCTGAACCCAGAACCATGCAGTAAAATGAGCAAGACTCATCATAGGTTATCTTGTCTCACGCTTCACTTTGCTCTTACTTTAACCTGGGTTAGTAATTAACTCTGGGTTAATGTTCTTATTTGCATATTTACAAGGTTAATAACATCGACTGGACAAGAGCAGCACGTGAGCTGTTTCAGTAAGAAGTGTTCATCTGCTCTCAATCAGACTCAATACTGATTACATGCAAAATGTTATTTGTAAAAGTAATTGCTGTTTGCATAAATCAGAATATCTACCTTTGGTAGCGACACGAACACAGTCGATTTTCGTCTCCTGGAAAAAATAGATACACAAATATCAAACATTTGAATTACTTAATTGAACAAATAATTATTTATTAAAATTTCTGATGATACAAATCATGTTTATAATATTATCATCGTTATTACTTTTATGAATAATAAGAATAATAATTTTTATAATTTATTCTAAAGTTGGTTTTATTTTAAATTATTAATATTATTACTACTGCTACTAAAAATAATATTTTAATAGATTTAGTGCTGTAAAATCGATTAATCGAGATTAATCGCATCTAACATAAAAGTTTGTAAATATATGCAAAATATATGACTTCCAGTAAAATTTGGAACCAAAAATTATTCAGACACTTTGACCTGACCATGTTTTGCTTAAGAGTTATCTGACATAATTAAGATTATTTTTTTCTGACACAGTTTAACTCTGAGATCTTGTCATATTTTATTACCATTTTTTTTTTTAAATATAGTGAATAAACTGAATTAATGAATGAAATGTTCAAGGTGTCTGAATAAATTATATATAAATATATACAGTACAGTCCAAAAGTTTGGAACCACTAAGATTTTTAATGTTTTTAAAAGAAGTTTCGTCTGCTCACCAAGGCTACATTTATTTAATTAAAAATGCAGTAAAAAACAGTAATATTGTGAAATATTATTACAATTGAAAATAACTGTGTACTATTTAAATATATTTGACAAAGTAATTTATTCCTGTGATGCAAAGCTGAATTTTCAGCATCGTTACTCCAGTCTTCAGTGTCACATGATCCTTCAGAAATCATTCTAATATGCTGATCTGCTGCTCAAGAAACATTTATGATTATTTTCAATGTTGAAAACAGTTGTGTACTTTTTTTTTCAGGATTCCTTGATGAATAGAAAGTTCAAAAGAACAGCATTTATCCGAAATACAAAGCTTCTGTAGCATTATACACTACCGTTCAAAAGTTTGGGGTCAGTAAGAATTTTTATTTTTATTTTTTTGAAAAGAAATTAAAGAAATGAATACTTTTATTCAGCAAGGATGCATTAAATCAATCAAAAGTGGCAGTAAAGACATTTATAATGTTACAAAAGATTAGATTTCAGATAAACACTGTTCTTTTGAACTTTCTATTCATCAAATAATCCTGAAAAAAATATTGTACACAAATATTTTGTACAATTGTACACATTAAATGTTTCTTGAGCAGCAGATCAGCATATTAGAATGATTTCTGAAGGATCATGTGACACTGAAGACTGGAGTAACGATGCTGAAAATTCAGCTTTGCATCACAGGAATAAATTACTTTGTGAAATATATTCAAATAGAAAACAGTTATTTTAAATTGTAATAATATTTCACAATATTACTGTTTTTACTGTATTTTTAATTAAATAAATGTAGCCTTGGTGAGCAGACGAAACTTCTTTTAAAAACATTAAAAATCTTAGTGGTTCCAAACTTTTGGACTGTACTGTATATATACAAACATTTATGCTGGATGCAATTAACGCATCTAATTATTAGTGGTGTCAAATCAATAAATTGCGATTAATTGCATCTAACATAAAAGCTTGTAAATATAATATATATGTGTGTGTGTATGTATGATATATATATATATATATATATACAAACTTATGTTAGATGCGATTAATTGTGATTAATCGATTTGACACCACTAATAATAACAATTTATTATGTCCTTAATTTATTAAAAATTATAATAATGTTAGTACTATTAGTATTATTATCATTGTTAAATAATAATAATAATTATATTAAAATTATTATAATTATTCTATAATTATTAATTATAACGAATAAATGATATGAATCTACTGACAGTCCTACAGTAAACCTCACGTAGAGCAATATACAGTAAGCGTGTGTCATGCGTGACGTTCACTGATGAAGCTGCAGGCGGATCGTTTCTACAGGAGTAACTAACAATGTACTTCTGTCAGCAGAAACACCGTCTGCTGCTGCATGACTCTACTGATGTATGTGCTGATGTATTTTCTATGCCTGCTGAGCAGCTGCAGCATTAAAACTGCATTTCAGACGAATGCTGTATGCGAGCGTTCAGAAGCCGAGCACCTGGAACACGACTCACTTTATTGCTTGTAATCAAACTAATGTCCTGAGCTACACAAACACCTTCTTCTGCTTTATTACTGTTGGTGTTTTTAGTATGCCTGTCAAAGCCAACATACTGCTATTGCACATAAACAGCATTTCAAAAGACTAACACCTGCTGGAGCTTTCAAACTACATCCTTTAGGCTTTTCTAAATGCCTTCACAACACCTTTGTGTTTTTGATGCATTTTTCATGAAAGAATGTTTAGATATTTGTGCTGGAAAACAAGACCAACATATTGTTTTTGCAGTGTAGCAACTTTTCAATATTTCCCAGCACGACTGTATCAACACAACAAAGCCTTGAAAACGTTGCGTTTTTCTAAAGACACACACCTCCACCTACACCTGAACACACATGAAGACCTTTGACCCGGCGAACGAGCCTCACAACAACGTAAACAAACACTCGTACGGCTATTACAAAGAAAAGCAACCAGAAATGTGCATTTAGCATCTGAAAGGCAGGACGTTAAGAGCGCGAGGCCTGATTTAATGAATTACAGGTCTTGAATAGAGGGCCGTCTCAGTAAGTGCCCGTCTGAATCCATCAGAGAGGCTAAAACACAGATCCTCAGTCAATTAGGACATCAATTATGGCCGGCAGCTCTTCCGCGGCCTTTTAGAGCAACACGACTGTCAATCTAAACAGCGCGTTTTCTTTAAAAGCACCGCGAGAGGTGAGAAAGAGCAAGACGCATTAAGTCAAAGTGAGTTAATGCGAGCGGTGGGCGTCTCCCGTCATGTATGACACTCAAAAGTGTCGCTCTGACACTCAAAGTGTTTTTCTGCACGATTACAGGCAAAGCCGTTCCCTGACGGCCTCTTACGCGCGTGTTTGAGGACGCCGGTCGAGGTCGAGGCGTCCGGAGGGATCCTCTTCATCTCCATTCTCTTTCTTACCCACAATTACCTTGCTCATCGACTCCGGCCGCTGTGGTTTCAGAGGAGAGCCACTCGACGCGTGTGAACGTGTGTCTGTTAATCGAGGGGCTTCGAGCGTTTGTCGCTGTCATGACTCTGAATTCCTCACAACTCTTCTGTTTCTCCCACAGGGTCCGAAATTAACACTCAACAAGCGCCAAATGCAAGTTAAAATTGGCTTTGGCGCATCAATAAATGAAGCCAGCTGTCCGGTGACTTTCTTTGGAAATGGTTTTCTTTCCTCAGAATGTTTAGATATTTGTGCTGGAAAACAAGACACAAGAACTGAGGAAGAAAACTTGGATTGGATTCAATTAGATTGATTATTAGAAAATTAGTGTATGTATTAGTGTATTTAATATTCAGCAATACTGCTGATTTGACTGTACCAACATCCAATTCCAGCAGAAACTAAATTCTGTTTGCATCACTGATCATTATTTTCATGTTTAGTACTTACAGGCTTCGTACAGATACTGTAAACTGAAATTCCAGGACTTTTCGAGCACTACTTTTTCTACGTTTTCAAGGATGTAGTCAGAGAATTCACTTATCAAACAATATTTTTTATCTTTCAAATTCTAAAAAAAGTTAAATAGATAAATAAAATATGTATGCAATGACCTAAAGTATGGGAACATTAATAAAGCCCTAGAATTTTCAGTGCACAGAAGAGCAAATAGAAACTTTTTATACGATTCCCATTAAAAGATATTTTATTAACTGAAGAAAAGAGAGCATTTCATTGTAACTAATTACAAATTAATTATATTTAGTTTGCACTAAAAATAGTTTATTTTTTTAAGATTTTTTTCCCTTAAATAACATATAAGGGATCCAAGATACAACTTACAGCATATTTAATAATAAATATTAAATGCAAAGTTTAAAAATAATATTTTATATTATAATGTTGGTATACTTGAGAAACGTTCTGCATGTTAAAGGATTTCCTGATAATTTACTCTCCTCCATGTCATCCAAGATGTTGATGTCTTTCTTTCTTCAGTGGAAAAGAAATTTAAGGAAAACATTCCAGGATTTTTCTCCATATAGTGGACTTCACTGGGGTTCAACGGGTTGAAGGTCCAAATGTCAGTTTCAGTGCAGCTTCAAAGAGCTCTACATGATCCCAGACGAGGAATAAGAGTCTCATCTAGAGAAACCATCGGACATTTCCTAAAAAAAAAAAAAACCAATTATATACTTTTTAAGCACAAATGCTCGTCTTGCACTGCTCTGTGATGCTCCACGCATGACGTAATCATGTTGGAAAGGTCTGATCCAGTGTTTACAAAGTGAACATGCAAAGACTGTCAAACGGCCTTTACAAAAACAGGTAAAACAACGATGTTGGACAATTTTGAGTTTTTCCGCCTACGTCACGCGTGACCTTTCCAACGTGATTACGTCATGCGTGGAGCATCACAGAGCAGTGCAAGACGAGCATTTGTGGTTAAAACGTATATAATTTTTTTTTTTTTTTAGAAAATGTCCGATGGTTTCTCTAGATAAGACTCTTATTCCTCGTCTGGGATCATGTAAAGCTCTTTGAAGCTGCACTGAAACTGACATTTGGACCTTCAACCCGTTGAACCCCAGTGAAGTCCACTATATGGAGAAAAATCCTGGAATGTTTTCCTTAATTTTCTTTTCGACTGAAGAAAGAAACACATGAACATCTTGGATGACATGGAGGTGAATAAATGATCAGGAAATTTGAATTCTGAACTAATCCTTTAATGTTTGGGGTTTATCAATGACTATAGCGCAGGTTGCATGGTTAAACCAGTAGGTGGCAGCAAGGGACTCACTTTAAGAGTGAGTTTGTATACAATTCATTAAGGTTGTAAACAAGGAAATTATTTATAAGGAGCAACTGAGAAGCAAAGCGGCTCGAGGTGAAGCTGAATCTGACGCTGTCAGTCATGGGAAATCCCCTTAACCATACTATGATAAAGATATCGCTTTCCTTATTCAACTGATTTTTTTTACAAGTAAATGTGATTAACCAGAAGAATGAAAGCTGTATCATATACTTGGAAATATATGAGCATCATAGCCATGCGAAATGGCTTTATATCTATGATGCGTGTAGCTTTAATTTTGTGTTTTATCGAAAAAATAAACACTGATTTCATATTTATCGTCTTTCAATAATTCAAGCACTTTTCAAGGGTTTTCCAGAACTTAAATTTTAAATAGTCATATTCAAGCACCTTCTACGCACCGTGTGAAGCTGCTTTGAATCAATCTGTATTGTATAAAGCGCTACAGAAACAGAGGACTCGTGAACGCACCCCGTTGGCCGTGCTGACGGCCTGATAGTAGATGCTGTAGCTCTTGTGCGGGAGCAGCGGAGCGTTCCAGTAGCCGCTGTACGTCCGGTTGTCTCCGATGGTGAAGGGCTGCGGCGAGGGGACGCCTGCGGACGGGAACTCAGCGCCGTAGTAGTACTGCGAGTTCAGACTGCTGGCGTTCTGGTAGTGAACCGGCACCGGATAACAGCGCAGGATTTCAGCTTCACCGCCACGAGCCCTTCGAGGCCGTTCCTCCTCAACAACCACCTGATACACACTGAGAGAGAGAGAGAGACATGCTGTTTAAAACCCACAAGGAAATTGATACTATTAATCATAATAAATGAGCAAAAAAGACATTTCAAAAAGTCTTAATATCTTCAGTCATTTCTCTTCTCCAGTAAATGTATCTTGATTTGAGAATGTTTAGATATTTGTGCTGGAAAACCAGACAGAAACACTGAGGAGTTTTTTGCAGTGTGATATAACATGCTTCTGTTAAAAGTTATTGACAAATCCCTGGCATTGCTGCCAAGATCTATAACCATATTCATCAGGATCCTCCATCTCTCGCGGTGACGCTCCTTTCATCTCGGCCGTCTCTGGCTCTCAGACGTTATAAGAGGTTTCTTCTCCAGATCCAATATTCACCCACACCGGAGGAACAAGAACCCCGGCGCGGCTTCATAAATTAGCACTGCCACAACACAGAGACGCCCATGTTTGCTGTTTAATCATTTATGGACTTAAGGGCAAACATCCTCTCACGCTCCCTTCATAAATTCTCTGTGTCAGTTTTTCGGGAAGGGCCGGCGAAGCCCCGGAGCGCCGCGAGTCTACGGTAAAGCGCTGCGCCGACGGTAAGTGACCATGACAAAAAACAGGGCTTGTGTTTCATACACTTCACATGCACTTTACTCATCGCACAACTGAACTAAACTAAACCAAACTCAAGCCGCTGGTATTTACAGAGGACAGAGAGAGCGGCTAGCTGCTCGCGCAATGAATGTTGACTGATGCTAATCTGACCTTTGGGTTTGTTAATCTGTAATAAAGTCTGGGTTTGCTAGCAAAAGGTTATCTGTGAATATAAGAAGCTGCATTTATAAATATACTGTAGTTAATGAAATTACAAACCTGCACACTGCCTGCCCTTTCCTGTGGATTCATTAAACACATGGAAAACAATCCGCTGAAATATCCATCCATCCCTAAATATACATCCATCCATCCATCCCTAAAAATATCCATCCATCCATCCATCTATCATCCCTAAATATACATCCATCCATCCCTAAATATACATCCATCCATCCATCCCTAAATATCCATCCATCCATCCATCTATCATCCCTAAATATACATCTATCCATCCATCCCTAAATATACATCCATCCATTCCTAAATATCCATCCATCCATCCATCATCCCTAAATATACATCCATCCATTCCTAAATATCTATCCATCCATCATCCCTAAATATACATCCATCCATTCCTAAATATCCATCCATCCATCCATCCCTAAATATCCATCCATCCATTCCTAAATATCTATCCATCCATCATCCCTAAATATACATCCATCTATCTATCCCTAAAAATATCTATCCATCCATCCATCCATCCCTAAATATCCATCCATCCATCCATCCATCCATCTATCATCCCTAAATATACATCCATCTATCTATCCCTAAAAATATCTATCCATCCATTCATCCATCCCTAAATATACATCCATCCATCCATCCCTAAATATCCATCCATCCATCCATCCATCCATCCATCCATCCATCATCCATCATCCCTAAATATACATCCATCCATCCCTAAATATCCATCCATCCATTCCTAAATATCCATCCATCCATTCCTAAATATCCATCCATCCATCCATCATCCCTAAATATACATCCATCTATCTATCCCTAAAAATATCTATCCATCCATCCATCCATCAATCACTAAATATCCATCCATCCATCCCTAAATATCCATCCATCCATTCCTAAATATCCATCCATCCATCCATCATCCCTAAATATACATCCATCTATCTATCCCTAAAAATATCCATCCATCCATCCATCAATCACTAAATATACATCCATCCATTCATCCCTAAATATACATCCATCTATCCCTAAAAATATCAATCCATCAATCACTAAATATCCATCCATCCATCCATCCCAAAATATACATCCATCTATCTATCCCTAAAAATATCCATCCATCCATCCCTAAATATACATCCATTTATCTATCCCTAAAAATATCCATCCATCCATCCCTAAATATCCATCCATCAATCCATCACTAAATATCCATCCATCTATGCATCCATCCATCAATATCCATTCATCCATCCCTTAATCCATCCATCCATCCATCCATCCATCCATCCATCCATCAATATCCATCAATCCCTTAATCATCCATCTATCCATCCCTAAATCCATCCATCCACACCTAAATATCCATCCATCCATCAATATCCATCAATCCCTAAATCATCCATCCATCCATCCATCCATCCACACCTAAATATCCATCCATCCCTAAATCTATCCATCCATACATCCCTAAATATCCATCCATCCTTAAATCCATCCATCCATACCTAAATATCCATCAATCCCTAAATCATCCATCCATCCATCCATCCATCCACACCTAAATATCCATCCATCCCTAAATCTATCCATCCATACATCCCTAAATATCCATCCATCCTTAAATCCATCCATCCATACCTAAATATCCATCAATCCCTAAATCATCCATCCATCCATCCATCCATCCACACCTAAATATGCGTCCATCCATCCATCAATATCCATCAATCCCTAAATCATCCATCTATCCATCCCTAAATATCCATCCATCCATCCATCCATCCATCCATCCATCCATCCATCCATCCATCCATCCATCCATCCATCAATATCCATCCATCAATCCCTAAATCATCCATCCATCCCTAAATCCATCCATCTATCCCTAAATATCCATTCATCCATCCCTAAATCCATCCCTAAATCCATCCATCCATCCCTAAATATCCATCCATCCCTAAATTCATCCATCCCTCCCTAAATATCCATCCATCCCTAAATCCATCCATTCATTTATCCCTATATATCCATCCATCCCTAAATCCATCCATTCATCCCTAAATATCCATCCATCCCTCCCTAAATATCCATCCATCCCTAAATCCATCCATTCATTTATCCCTAAATATCCATCCATCCATCCATCTATCCATCCCTAAATAATCATCCATCCATCCATACCTAAATATTCATCCATCCCTAAATCCATCCATCCCTAAATATCCACTTATCATCCCTAAATATCCATCAATCCCTAAATCATCCATCCATCCATCCATCCACACCTAAATATCCATCCATCCATCCATCCATCCATCCATCCATCCATCCATCCATCCATCCATCCATCCATCCATCCATCCATCCATCCATCCATGCATCCATGCATCCATCCATCCATCCATCCATCCACACCTAAATATCCATCCATCCATCCATCCACACCTAAATCATCCATCCATCCATCCATCCACACCTAAATATCCATCCATCCATCCATCCACACCTAAATATCCATCCATCCATCCATCCCACAAAAGCTCTTTAGCCAATCACAATCAGTCTTTGCCTGTCAGTCATTTTGCACATTTGGAGGGGTTTGGAGAGAATAAAGTGTAATATACAGTCATAAAGTTATTAGACGCCTCCAACATTAACAAAACACACTCTCTCTCTCCTTCAGTTTGAGGCGTCATATTCAGTCATGTCTGAATTACGTGTGAAATAGTCAGTGTGGAAATAAATTCTATGACATTATTGAATGAGCTGCTCGGCTGCATGATAATACATTACCATCCTGCGGCATGCTGGGTAAAGGTGATCTCTGCCAGCGCTTCAGTCTGGAGATGAAATATCATGTGATGAATTATTGAAAGCCAATGAGAGACAGCGCAGGTGAGAGGGGAAGTTAATTAGCACCTGATCTCACACTGAGGTCAAAGTTCAGAGGTCAAAGAGGAAACCTCACCGGAGGTCTATCTTGATTACAGATGAGCGAAAGAGAAAGAGAGAGACGTGTGTGTGTGTGTGTGTGTAAAATGCAATAATTCTCTGGAAATATAAAACTTGATAACAGAAATAATGAGATTTTGGGAAATGTCCCGCCCCTTACCATAACCGCCAGTTTTAACACACTATTAACCAACTCAACCAGGCCCCGCCCCTTTATTCTGCATATGAATTATTTAAATGAGGAATATTGTGAAGAAAACTCAAGATGGAGTTCAGAAACACTGACACTCATATAGAGAAGAACTTGTTGACCTTTTTCAGGCTCAAACAGCAACATTACACACTAAAGACAGATGAAGATGGAGAAAAGCTTTAATTGTAGAGTGTTACCAACTGTTTTTAACTTCATATTCATGCTCCAAAGGGCATCTAGAAGTGCTATAATGTGATCTATATGTGTGTGTGTGCGGCTGAAGCAGGTGTGTAATGGGATGAGACCTGCAGACGGACAGCACAGGAACCAATTTCCACATCTGAACCCGGTAATGTCCCTCTTCCTCCTGTTACTGTGGAAACGGAGGATCCGTTTGCCCATCATCCCACTTATTATTCTGCATAAATTCAGCTTTTTCTGAGAGAAGAAAAGAAGGTCCTTCTTGACGTGTGTGTGTGAATGTGAGTGCTGTCAGCGCGGATGTGTGCCGCACGAATACGGCCGCAGGGCGAAACGGAGACCGCCGACGGCAGCGCTGGATCCAATCGCCACCGACCCACATACTTTCTTATGACGCTTTCATCTGATCAGAGACGCTCGCTGTTGTTAATTACATCATTGTGAAACTAAATCATTGCGAAAGTAACCTTGATACGGCGAAGGCATTTCAAAGAGCGAGCAGACAATTTCAGCGAATGCAACGCAAAATAGAGCCTGAAAGTCATCAGAAATTATATTCTCAACAAATAAAAGGAGCTAATCGTCATCAGGGGGTCAAATTGAACATTTATACTTTGCAATTATGCATTTGAGAGCGAGCTTGTGTTTAAAACAAAAACAAATATCTGCCGATTTAAATATGTTTTTAGTACATTAATGGATCTTGAGAGAGGAAATGTCATTGCTGGCTATGCAGGCCTCACTGAGCCATCGATTTCATCAAAAATATCTTAATTTGTGTTCTGAAGATGAACGAAGGTCTTATGGGTGTGGAACGACATGAGGGTGAGTAATTAATGACAGAATTCTCATTTTTGGGTGAACTAACCCTTTAAACTCTGTCACCAAAACAAACCGTGTTCAGCGGCCCGTACGATCCAGTACATAATTTGAGGACCTAAAAAGAGACTTTCGAGGAGATCTGGATGTTTAATGAGCTTGTTTACACACCATCTGTAAAAGAAATATGCAGCTAATGTGTAATTAAGTAGCTCTGATGAGTTGTCCGCATCGATCACATCAGCCCGTTTTCTCACAGGAAGTGCTGGATTTGTTCGGGTCTCCACGAAAACTGTCGCCGACTGCAGCGGCTCCGCACAATAACTCCCAGAGCGCCTTAAACTAATTAATTAAAACCTCTAACGGCAGAGTGACCTGACAGCTTTATCCCAGGCAGTGCCAGACACGAGCCGGACGGAAAGAAAATGAGAAAACCAGGATGATGAGGGTTTCTGAGCAAAGAGAGAAGAGGAGGAGGAGGAAACATGGGAACACTTTATAATAACATTCTAGTTATTAATATTACACTGTAAAAAACAACATGTTCTCACTCACAACTCGTCTCTCTTTAACACACAGGGTTCCCTTTAGCATCATTTTTCGACGTGCAGGTACTCCATTGCTTTCAGTTGTTTGTCTAATGCATCAGATCAAGACACATTTAATTCTTTGCATGCATTTGTGAAAGTGGAAATGATTTTATAAATATTTATACTTTCATAGATCTTTTGAAGCACCTAAACCCATCCCTACCCTAAACCTACACTTCAGTCACAGATATTTACTGCAGAAACTGACCAAATGCAGTTTAAAACAAAAAGGTTCTATGTACAAAGTCAAATGGAATGCAAAAACGTCCTGACTCAATTTTAAAGAACCTTTTATTCCAAAAAAAAAAAAAAAAAAGGTTCTATATAGAACTCTAAGGTTCTTGACTTAATTTTGAAGAACACTTTATTCCAAAGAGGTTCTATATAGAACTATAGGGTTCCTGACTCAATTTTGAAGAACGCTTTATAGAACTCTAGGGTTCCTGACTCAATTTTGAAGAACGCTTTATAGAACTCTAGGGTTCCTGACTCAATTTTGAAGAACGCTTTATTCCAAAAGGTTCTATATAGAACTCTAGGGTTCCTGACTCAATTTTGAAGAACGCTTTATTCCAAAAAGGTTCTATATAGAACTCTAGGGTTCCTGACTCAATTTTGAAGAACGCTTTATAGAACTCTAGGGTTCTTGACTCAATTTTGAAGAACGCTTTATAGAACTCTAGGGTTCCTGACTCAATTTTGAAGAACGCTTTATTCCAAAAAGGTTCTATATAGAACTCTAGGGTTCCTGACTCAATTTTGAAGAACGCTTTATTCCAAAAAGGTTCTATATAGAACTCTAGGGTTCCTGACTCAATTTTGAAGAACGCTTTATTCCAAAAAGGTTCTATATAGAACTCTAGGGTTCCTGACTCAATTTTGAAGAACGCTTTATTCCAAAAAGGTTCTATATAGAACTCTAGGGTTCCTGACTCAATTTTGAAGAACGCTTTATTCCAAAAAGGTTCTATATTGAACTCTAGGTTTCTTGACTCAATTTTAAAGAACATTTTATTCCAAAAAGGTTCTATATAGAACTCTAGGGTTCTTGACTCAATTTTGAAGAATGCTTTATTCCAAAAAGGTTCTATATAGAACTCTAGGGTTCCTGACTCAATTTTGAAGAACGCTTTATAGAACTCTAGGGTTCTTGACTCAATTTTGAAGAACGCTTTATAGAACTCTAGGGTTCTTGACTCAATTTTGAAGAATGCTTTATTCCAAAAAGGTTCTATATTGAACTCTAGGTTTCTTGACTCAATTTTAAAGAACATTTTATTCCAAAAAGGTTCTATATAGAACTCTAGGGTTCCTGACTCAATTTTAAGGAATGCTTTATAGAACTCTAGGGTTCTTGATTCAATTTTAAAGGACATTTTATTCCAAAAAGGTTCTATATAGAACTCTAGGGTTCTTAACTCAATTTTAAAGAACCCTTTGTGCTAAAAAGGTTCTCTATAAGGAAAAATGTCTTAAAGGATTGCATAATACTTCAATGTTTAATGATTATTTATGATCATTTAATTTTTTCCTGATGTATGTTTATGAGCTGTTTAATTCATAAATTAATTAAAACTGAAAATGAATTAATTAAAACTAAATGCATAAATGAATGAACCCCTAAAAGGTTCTATATATGAAGCGCCTGACAGAACCCTTTAAGCTTCCATAAAGAACCTTTTCTTGTAAGAGTATCAAATCACGTATCATGACTTTTATATCTTAGTATTTCTTGTAAAGGGTTTCAGCTGTGTTTGTCTGCACTGTGGGATCAGACGCGGCCCGCTGCCATCTCTCTGGATTCAGGCACATCTAACTGACACCAATTAGAGACCGTCAGTCCGGCCGGCCACCCATCGCCACGGATAACACTTATGGAGGATTGACTGACCATCGACTGGAGAGTGACCTCTAAGAGCGATGGTCTCTCCTCGGCCGGAGAGGAAAACAAGCGTCTCTCTCTGTGTGAGCCCGTATGATTGAGTGATGGAGGCTTTCTATCGGTCTGATTAAAGACGCATGAGCACCTGAACCGCTCGCTCCTCTCGTTTGAAATGTTTGTCTCTTTCTCTCGCTGCAAGAAATATGTTCTTCCTCTGTATTTTTGTCTTGCTTTCCCTTTGAATTAAGATTATTTTTCTAACCCCATTGCCAGATATTTGTTCTTGTTTTAATCATAAACTTTGATATATTTTTTTTTAGAAACAAGACTTAATATCTTCAGTCATTTTGCTTCTCCAGTAAATATCTTGATTTAAGAATTTGTGCTGGAAAACAAGACAGAAATACTGAGGAAGAACAGAGTTTTTTTGCAGTGCACCTTTAAAGCAAGATAAATGTACTTGAGCAGCGGTACAGTACACAATATTGTTTTCATAGCCTGTATCTTTAATATGTGTGTATTTTTGTCTCACTGCAGGTTTTTCACTTGTTCGTACTTGTGGGGAAAAAAATCTGCCAGTGCAGTGAGACAAAAGACACACATCAAAGACAAAATATTAGCTGAATCTTGTTTCAAGGATTCTTAGACATTTTAACTGGAAAAAACAAGGCAAGAAAACTAATTAAAAACCTAAGATTTTTTTGCAGTGTGATATAATTGTTGTTAGATATGAAATATTCCTAATATTGTTTTGTCCCCCTTTTGCTGCCAAAACAGCCCTGACCCGTCTAGACCCCTGAAGGTGAGCAGTGGTATCTGCACCAAGATGTTCGCAGCAGATCCTTTAAGTCCTGTAAGTTGTGAGGTGGAGCCTCCATGGATTGGACTTGTTTGTTCAGCACATCCCACAGATGCTCCATTGGATTGAGATCTGGGGAATTTGGAGGCCAAGTCAACACCTCAAACTCGTTGTTGTGCTCCTCAAACCATTCCTGAACCATTTTTGTGCATTATCCTGCTGAAAGAGCACAGCCACCAGGGAATACTGTTTCCATGAAAGGCTGTTCATGGTCTGAACAATGCTTAGATAGGTGGTGCGTGTCAAAGTAACATCCACATGGATGGCAGGACCCAAGGTTTCCCAGCAGAACATTGCCCAAAGCATCACACTGCCTCCGCCGGCTCGCCTTCTTCCCATAGTGCATCCTTTGTGATGAGTAATGCAATTACAAATGACATTTTTCATGACACCTAACTTTTTCTGCAGCAGTTTATTTCTGATATAAAGAAGCAATATCGCCATCTAAGGGCATTGAAGGTACTATATCTTGTGCATTTTGCCTTTACTCACCCAAAACTTGTCAACAATGATTCTTTACGTGAATGTGAGTGCTTTAGCAAGTGTTTTATTTATTAGAAGAGGAACTGACTGCAGCTGGTGGTGAGGCTCAATCCAGCACATACATAGACTTTGACTATTTAATTCTACTTAACATTGTTTTATTTATCCGCTATATTGACAAGACCTTTCTGATGGATTTTGGCTTACTTATTTCTGTGCACTTGAGCTCAACTGAGACTTGAGAGTTTGTAGACGTTTAAGAGGTTGTTGTGTCGACCTTGATTTATTGCAACATTGAGGTGTTCAAAAATATACATGATTTCTCATCTTACAAATCAATTGTTTCTTATTTTCACCGGCATGTCTCTCAGGACTAGTGCATCTCTGAGCCTACATTCAGCATGAGTAAAATACTTAAGTACTGTTAAAATCAGACACTTTAAGACTTTTACTCAAGTCGTATTGGAATTGGTTACTTGTAACTTGTAGTGGAGTCATTTTCGATGTACTTTTACTCAAGTATGGTTTTCAGGTACTCTTTACAACATACACATATATATGCACACTATATGAGTGTGTGTCACTGTGTTAATGGCTAAAGCAGCTAGAACGGTGTAACTGATAACAGTGAATGTTTCTCGCTGTTGTAAACATGCATTTTGGGTTGGAATGGTCTCGAGGCGTTTGTGCAGCCGTTTCAATCACCGCACGACTGCGAGACAGATCAGTAATCCTCTCAAAGCCAACGCCACACGCGTCCCCTCCGGACACGAATGTTCCCATCGTGTGTGTGTGTGTGTCGTCACAGAGATTACATGTCACAGCCAATTTGTGTTTGAGCAAATGTGTGTGTGTGTGTGGGTGGATTTATGTTTCTGATTGCTAATTGCACAAAAAAATAATACATCAAATGTCTGATTTCTTTAAGTCTTGGTGGCGGGACTGTTTCTTTTCTTTGTTTAATCTCTTTTGTTGTGTTTCTTTCAAAGCTCTGGTGTCAGTTGATGTGTTTCTTCATGCCGGTATCAATGGCAAACATCTGCTGTCGAGCGCTTGAGCGTCTGCCGCCGTATTCTCCTGCAGCTAATCACACGGTTTGATTACAAACAACCACAAACACTAGACTGATTTCAGGACCGTCTTCTGTCAGGAATCCTCACGGAAATGTCTCCTAGAATCCGTAATTATTACACAGAGTGTTTCCACTTCAACACACTTCACACTGCAGGGGTTTGAGATTCACATCGTTAGTCAGATCAGATGCTCTTGGTTAATTGTCACATGACACTATGTTTGACCTCTGACCCTAGCAAGCTAAAAGACACATCATAACGTGATTAAAGCACTAATCAGAAGTGCATCATAATGACCAGCGGCCTCGTCTCCTGAAAACACGGAGAAACACAATCACAGCCCGGGAGATTAGACGCGGATCACAATAATCAAATCTTGCTTTTCCTATTTTCCAATCTTGTTGAAGAGGTAAAAACATGATTTGATCAGATCAGATCAGATTAAATGATGGAGCCGGCGGTGTAATCCAGCAGAGATTACTGCGGTAAACACAACTGTAATTTACTGCGGTTATTTGCGCGGCGTACAGTCGAGCGTCCATCTCTGGATATCCAATATTAAACCAGCGCTTTGTAATATAATATTCTTATGCTGAAGATGTTACAGCTTTATCCGGTTCTTATTAAACATGCAGCAGTAAATAATGATGTTTTGACTGCGATTGTGAATCAAACGGAGACACACAAAGACAAACATACAAGCTTTAAATATTAGAGCGAATGAACCTTAAAACATCAAAAACATGTCCAGCTTATATTTCATCATTATATAAAGATTTAAATTCAATGCCGTAAGCATGTTTTTGACATTGGAGGACCAAAAAAATTCATTTAAATTTTTTAATATTTTAAATGAAAAGGATTTATAGGGATTTAAGAGAACAGCGAAACAGAAAGAACTAGAATTTATTGTAAAGTGTTTGCAAATATTATTTTTCTTTTAAAATACGCACATATTAACTCTTAATCTTATGCTTAATATGCCGATTCGGCTTACTTCATGTTTCTTGTCTTGATACATTCAGTTATGAAGTACATGGATGATGTAAATGATATTTTCAATACAAAACAGTGAAATTTGACAAAATATGTGAGTAGTTTGCATCACTATTTTCAAGTTAAATTCATGTGTCTCGTAATCTTGAATCAGAATCTCTTCTCTTCTCTGATGACGAGGGCGGAGCAACCTGTCACTCACATGACATCCACCAATAGCAAACCACAACCATCCAATCAATTCCAATCAAGCCCCGCCCTACATTTGTTCTTGTTTGCGAAGTGTTTCATGCGGAAATACGGCACAATAGAGAAGAAAGTTTCTGCTTCATATTTTAAATATCATGAAAGTAATGCAGAAATCTTCATTTACTGAACGTAAATAGTAATTTTCTTTTGATTTGGGGCTGAAATATGAGCCGGACCCGTTCACCTGAGTAACGTGCGGCGTTTACTAATGAGAGCGGGCGATTGTGTTTGCAGTGTTGGTTGCGAGCGCGGGGACATTCAGGGGCCGCGGTGACACAGTCAGGAGAAACACATGAAAGCGGTTCAGGGATGAGCTCTGAAGCCTCACACACACTTTGTTCTCCGCTTCAAAGAATGACGCTCACTCGGAGGAATCCACAAACAATACAGGAGGAAAAATACCATGAAAACAGACTTCCTCACACTCACTCAGCTGTGCTTGATTTTGCTTCCGTTCACAAGCACTGTAAAATATGATGGGAATTTGAACTGTAAAAATGTTACCGTTTGCCAATTAACAACCAGTGTCCAAAAGTGATGTCCAGAGGAGATTTTTTTTATTTTTTTTTCTTACAAGTTTGATTAAACCATCAAAATATGAGGAAAATATTTTACATTTTTTAAATATTTTCAATATAAGAGAAGAACAAAACATTAAACTTAAAAGTGCTGCTGGATTTACTGGTTATTTCTTTTTTTGTTGTTAAATTACAGTTTAATACCATAAAATTTAAAGGTGCCGTAGAACGTGTTTTCAAAAGATGTAATATAAGTCTAAGGTGTCCCCTGAATGTGTCTGTTAAGTTTCAGCTCAAAATACCCCATAGATTTTTTTTAATTCATTTTTTAACTGCCTATTTTGGGGCATCATTAACTATGCACCGATTCAGGCTGCGGCCCCTTTAAATCTTACGCTCCCTGAATACAGTAATAACCTTGGTATTTTAACAGTAAATTAGCAACATGCTAACGAAACATTTAGAAAGACAGTTTACAAATATCACTAAAATATCATGGATCATGTCAGTTATTATCGCTCCATCTGCCATTTTTCGCTGTTGTCCTTGCTTGCTTACCTAGTCTGATGATTCAGCTGTGCACAGATCCAGACGTTAATACTGGCTTGTCTAATGCCTTGAACATGAGCTGGCATATGCAAATATTGGGGGCGTACATATTAATGATCCCGACTGTTACGTAACAGTCTGTGTTATGTTGAGATTCGCCTGTTCTTCAGAGGTCTTTTAAACAAATGAGATTTACATAAGAAGGAGGAAACAATGGAGTTTGAGACTCACTGTATGTCATTTCCATGTACTGAACTCTTGTTCAACTATGCCGAGGTAAATTAAATTTTTGATTCTAGGGCACCTTTAAATATATTAAATTTAAATATATATTAAAATCTGTGAATATGTTTACTGTATTTTTACAGAATTATTCTGGCTTTTTTTTTTTTTTTAATAGAAATGGGTATCAATGATGAAATTCCCTGCTTTTGAGACCAGATCAGTTGTGATCGTACCTGACAGGAGCTCCGCGGCTCTGAGCGGGTTTCAGCACGACCGTAACGCTGCTGTCCGTCTGGTTCAGAGGCGTCTCCTGATCGTACGCCGGCATCGACGGAGCTGCAAACACACACAGCCGAACCATTCAAAAGATTTGAAACAGTAACCAGTGTTAATTTTGACAGCAAATTTTGATTTAGTTTTAATCATATTTTAGTCATCGGAAATTGTTTTAGTTTTAGTCTAGTTTTAGTCGACTAAATATCATAAGATTTTAGTCAACTAAATCTACAGTAGATTTAGTCGACTAAAATCTAATTTAGTTAAATTGTAATGCATTAAGCATTTCTCTAACAATACACAGATCCAATACACTGATACACATCTGATATTCTCCAAACTGTTTATGTTCACCCAACTGTACTTTGCTCACCAAAGCAGACGGTTTTTGACCGTTCAAGTGCAAAAAATGCAAAAGAGCAAAATTCAGTACTTTTCAGGGATTGACACACTTATCATTGAGGTACTATTATAGTTTTCGTTTAAAAAAATTTATTAGATTTGATTTTTACTTTTTCTGCTTTCATTGTAATTTTAGTTAAAAGTTTTAATAATTTTTTGTGTCTTTTAGTTTTTGCTTTTAAATGTCTTTAAGTTTTTATTTCTGTTTATTTTAATACCTCAGGTTAAGCTAAAGCTTAGAAACTATGAAATAAAATAAGTTTACATTTTTATATATTTATTTTTTATTTCAGTTTTTTAATTTCATGTTTATTTCAATGAAGATTTCTTTGGTTTTAGGTTTAGTTAACTATAATAACCCTTATACTTGTAAAATATATTGAATAATGTGTCAAATAATGTTCTTAGATACAGTATTTTACTATGAATTAAATAGAAATTAAATTAAATACAGTTTATTGTTTAAACAAAATAACAATAATGACCAGGAAAAAAATAAGAATTATAAACCATCCCGAGATACACCGTGACTCTTATTCTGAAATGTGCAGTCTGCACTGTAGCTACTCATGAGAGTGATAAAATATGCATTCTTACAACATACTACCATATAAATATTGTGTAGTAAACCTTGTCATAATTCATCAACATTAGCTTATAAGCAATCGCATGCAAATGTGCGCTATTCATTAATTGCGAAGCAGTCTGAAGTGCTGCTGGACAAGCCTGTAGAGGGCGCAACAGCACCGCGTTTCCCGCGGTTAGATAAGCACGTTACACTTCAAATGTGCGCATCTTCCACACATTACAGCAGTCCTGACTGGATATCTTCCCAAATCGTCCCTCTCTTTCATTTTCGTCTCATTTTTATTCGTTGACAAAAATTAGAGTAGATTTTAGTCATAGTTTTAGTCATTCAAATGCATTTTTATTTAGTCATTGTTCCGTTTTTGTCCGTGAAAAAATGTCGTTGACGAAAATTATGATGAAAATTATTCGTCAATGAAATTAACACTGCCAGTAACTCGAATCACTAGAGTTATGACACAAGCGCACAAACGCAGATGTCTTTGCACCTGTTTATTTCATTCCTCTGATGGAGTAATCGGCTAGATGGCGCTGTCACAAAAAACTAGGGCATTACAAATGTGGCCCTCTCTCTTACAAAAGAGCTCATATTATGCCCTTTTACAAAGTCTTGTTCCTGTCTCTATGAAGCCCCTCCTTCTGAAAAGCACAGTGTGCTTGATTGGTCGGCTGGAGCAGTGTGTTGTGATTGGTGTTTGGGAAATGTCCCGCCCCTTACCATAACCGCCAGTTTCAACACACTACTAACTAACTCAACCAGGCCCCGCCCCTTTATTCTGCGCATTAATTATTAAAATGAGGAATATTGTGAAGAAAACTCAAGATGGAGTTCAGAAACACTGATATAGAGAATAACTCCCGCTGGAGGGACTTTGAAACTTGATTGGACTGAACTGGTGATCCAGACCTGAGATCTTGGTGGTGGCCTGTGTGACGGGCGGCCCGAAGCCCTTAGCGGTGCTCGCCCTGAGGGTGAAGGAGTACGTGGAGCCGGGTAGAGACCCAGGAACACGTGGCTGGTTTCATTCCCCATTTTCACCACCTTCCCGCTCTGGTTAGACAGATCCAGCACTGGGTCGAAGGAGCTGACGGCTTTATACGAGATCTGTGAACACAAACATGCATGTTAACATCACTCAAATGAATTCCAGTGTCGACCGAACAAATGATTCCTTTGAGTTCCACCAAATTAGACTCTATTATATCTGAAATGCTTCAAGGACCTTTTCAATTATCAGCCAGCGATAAATAAATAAAGAATTCGATAACAACATCCGCGCTTCTGACGGATCAGAGCAGGAGTTCGAAAGGGAAAGTGTCTTGCTTCTCATATTTTGTAGGGGTTTGTTCATTACACTGGAGATGAGCGGCATTAATGAAGCGGCGTACTCGAAACACTTTATGATATCGAGATTTTCTGCTGTTTTTCATGAGCTCCACACAGCTATTAGATTTAAATCATTGCACGGACTGAGAGACTGGGGATGTGCAAACATCTGACTGACGTCATCGCGTGCGGGTCTGGAACGGAGAATCTGAGGACGCCAAATCTCACTGGAAATTTACAAGAAGAGCAGAATGTCTGGAATCTGAGAGAGAGAGAGCGAGAGAGGAAGGAAAGGAAGGATCAGGTTCCCTTGATGAGAGAAAAAGCCCAAACTGTCCTTTTGATATCACGGCCCGTCAGAGAGTCTCAGTTTGAACTCTTTGATAACTGTCAAATCAAAGGCAGGACGTCACAACGGGCTCACGGACAATTGAGTCTACGGTCAGTCCCGTCTGACTATGTGATCTGTAGTACACACACACACACAGTTCTCGACTGATGGATCATCTTGTTTCCAGTCAGTGTCTCTAGTAACGGTTAACTAGGTAAAGCGCTCTGCCTGCTAAAACAAATATGAGATAATCTGTCAATGTCAAGATGCTTAAAACCGTGGAGAATTCCTCAAGCTGAATCTCTGAAACGACTAAAATAGATTTACTAAAAATGTATTTCTGAATGGCATGTTTGTGCAAAACTCATCACTGCCATGCTGAGGGGTTGTGGGTGGTTGCCAGGGTGTTACTAGGGCATTTTATGTGGTTACTGGGAAGGAGGTTGCTAGGTGATCATTAGGGGATTTACTTGGGTGACTAGGAGGCTGAAAGGTGGTTACTAGGGCATTTTCTGTGGTTACTCGGACGTTGCTAGGGTGTACTGGGTGGTTGCTAGGTGGTTGCTAGGGAATTTTCTGTGGTTACTAGGAGGTTGCTGAGCATTTTGTGTGGTTACTAGGTTACTTGGGTGTTCTGTGTAGTTACTAGGAGGTTGCTGTGTGGTTGCAAAGACATTTGGGTGGTTACTAGGAGGTAGCTCGGGTGTATTGGGTGGTTACTAGGGAGTTGCTAGGTAACAAACACAACCCTAGGTACTTATTTTATACAGTGGTTAAATTAATGAGAAATAGGGCTTCAAATTCAGGCATTTTCCAACAGCACAGCTGCAATGACTTGTATGGAGTGCCTCAAGGCTCAGTACTGGGACCATTGCTTTTCACCCTGTACATGCAACCCCTAGGAGATATCATTAGAAAACATGGGGCTAGTTTTCACTGTCACGCTGATGATACTCAGCTCTAGATTTCTTCTCAGCCTGATAAAACATTCCAATTAAAAAAAGGAACGGAATGCATGGTCGATATAAAAAAAATAGATAACTAGTAATTTCTACTACTAAATTCAGAAAAATTCACCCTTCACAGGGCGAATAACACCAATCATAACTCCGATATTTTGTGCCCCCATTGCTATCCACGATTTTGTCAGACAATCAAACCTGACAGTAGAGTTAGTAAATTAATGTCAGTGGACTTGAACTTAAAAAATGGTGTATTGACATCTTTCCGCGGTTGAAACAACATACCTTCTGATGTTCATTCGGTGCTATAACTAGTAATAAAAAGGAAGAGATGATCGGTTCACGTGCCACTTGAACTACAGCGATCTGTCCTGACACATTCTAGGCAGTTACTATGAGGTTGCTAGGTGGTTACTAGGGTGGTTGATGTCATGATGTGTGTTTACCTCATACTGAGTGATGATGCCGAAGGTCTGAGCCGGTTCTCTCCACTTCAGCAAGATCTTCTCCTCATACACACTGGCCTGGATAGAATCCAGAGGAACTTCACCCGGCACTGGCAGGAAGTGACATCACAAGGGATCAAAACACAGCAACAACAACAGCTCTTCATATGCATACGACATGTTCTGTAGCTGTGATATTTGTTAGATTTAAATCAATCAAGGTGAAATCAATGTTTGGCAGCTAATGAGGAAAACATGTCTCAAGCTGACTGCCTGTATTCTGAAAGGTTTTATATATTTTTAATAGCTATTAATAAGTGACTGTGATTTAAAACAAATTATTGTTCTAAAAGCCATTGTTTTCAAGCCATGAATTCTCAGAAACACACAATCATCTTCTCCTCCTTCAAACACGTTTGTGTGCCTGTGAGAGATTATTACTCATTTGTTTATCGTTTCATCCTCTCGCAGGAACGTTACTCCAGTCTGTCTCACTTGACACCGACTCTGAACGAGAACAAAGAGCGCGTGTGTGTTTAACATCCAGTCGAGATGCGGCCCAG
>VTFQ01000335.1:0-25001 GCA_036281575.1 Ancherythroculter nigrocauda
ATAATTTTGAGATAAAGAGTCAGTTATGACTTACTGTAAAAAGCCATAGTTTTGACATAAAAAAGTCAAAGTTATGACTTAAAAACTAAATAATTATGACATTAAAAAAACTAAATTATGTCAGTTATGGCATAAAAAGTCAAAATTATGACAAAAGTCGAAAATGAAAAAAAAATGTAAATTGACATACTAAATCAAAATTATGTCATAAAAAGTAAAAGTTGTAACTTGCTGTAAAAAGTCAAAATTATACTAAGTCAGAATGACTAAAGTCTTTTTTTTATTATTGATTTTATATTCATTTACAGTGGCATACGGCAGTCCTTTGATTGCCTGATTATGCAGATTCTGTTTGCACTGTCTTGAATTTTATGTTGTCATAGCAACCTACTTTCACAAAGTGCATTAATGTTTGTTAACTCTTGAATTCGGCTTCATTTCTTCTGCAGTTACAGCAGCATTAGTGAAGACGCATCAGTCGCTCTGAGGATTGATGTGGATTCTAACGGATGTTTCAGATGATTTTATCATCTGTATCTATTGTGTCCGTCATGTTTTCTCACTGACACGTCAGAAACTCGGAAACTGGGAGTTCCCCACTAATAATAACGACGTCCGTGTGCTTTCAACTCATAAATATGATCCGTCCGACATGACTTGAATGCACTAAAACTCCTGCGCTGCAAGGGATTGTGGGTAATATTAGCTGCTGAAGTATGTACTTGAGCGCAGTGTGTGTGTTCACTCATGTTGAGTGTGTGAGATTGAGCCGAAGTGAAACTGTGATTGCTCACATATATCATTTACATTTATGTGAACATTATGCTTTAGTCAGAATGAGTGTGATCATGAGCCGCTGCTCGCTCTCGTCCTCTCTCTCAGATGTCGTGAATCTCCATCACTGCAGGACTGACTGTAGAAACAGAAACGTGTGGAAACCATGTTACCTGATGATCTGGAACTGCTCCTTTTTACATCATTTATGAAACCCATTTCTGCCACAAATATCGTGCTTTTGTAAATCTTAGTTATCACACAAAGAGTCAAAATTATGACATTTTAAGTCACATTTATGAGCTGAAAAGTCAAAGTTATGACATTCTATGTCAATTACTGGATGAAAAGTCAAAATTATGACATTAAAAAGTAAAACATTATGACATAAAAAGTTAAAATTAAGACATGAGATGAAAAGTCGAAATTGTGGCAAAGAGTTTAAACTATGGCACTGAGTCAAAATTGAAAAAATGTCAATTATGACATTAAAAAGTTGAAATTATGACAAAAAAGCAAATGTTATGATGTTAAAAGGAAAATGACTTAGTCAAAATTATAACATAAGTTAAAACATACTAAGTCATATTTATGAGATGAAAAGTTGAAATGGACAAAAAGTTGAAATTATCACATACTGTCGAAATTACACAAAAAGTCAAAGTTATGAAGTAAAAAGTAAAAATTATGACAAAAAGTCAGTTACTGCAAAAAGTCAAAATCATGACTTAAAGTCAATGGTGTTATGTAAAAAATAAAAACTATGTCATAAAAAGTCAAAATTATTATTTATTTATTATTTATTAAATATAATTATTATGCATACTAAGTCATATTTGTGAGATGAAAAGTCAAAATTATGACAAAAAGTTGAAATTATGATGCACTAAATCAAAATTATGACATAAGAAGTCAAAGTTATGTTATAATTCTAATTTTTTTATCTCATCATTTTGACATTTAATCTCATAATTAAGATTTAGTATATCATAACTTCAACTTTTTATGTTATAATTATGTCTTTTTAAGTAACAACTTTGACTTTTTATGTCATAATTAAGATTTACCAAAGCATGATTTTTTGGGCTTTTACATGATGATCGAGTGGAAAGAAACATTCTGACGTGACGTGAAGATCATGTGACACTGAAGACTGGAGTAATGATGCTGAAAATTCACAGGAATAAATTACACTTTACTATATATTCACATAGAAAACAGCTGATTTACAATGTAATAATATTTCACTGTTTTTAGTGTATTTTTGATCAAATAAATGCAGCCTTGATGAGCAGAAGAGACTTTATTCTTAATTTATTATTGTTCCAAACTTTTGACCAGTAATGTGTATTTAAATTAAAGGATTTTCTCAATCAGTGTCACACTTTGGTAAACCAAATGTATGGGTTCATTCAGAACTATAGGCTAAAACCCCTTTTTCAACTTCAGACAGTAAAAAAACAGGAGCTCCACATCATCTTTTGAGACAAAGCGGGTCAAACGCGTGTAAATGACACGAGAATAAAGCATGACAGATTTACTAACCCTTCAAAAAAGCAGTTGCTTCTGCTGCAGGATTCAGCAGGTCTGTGAAACTCTGTGTGCTCAAGGGCAAATGGAGCCGCGGATCCGTCAGGCCCAGAGGAACACGAGCAAATATCGAGCCTGTCATCTCAGATTTGGTTCATAATGCTCACTGGCTGTTCAGAGCGCCACGTCTCCATGGCAACCGCTTCATAATGCATCATGAAACACCTTCATGCAGGTTTTCATCAGATGCATCTCTTTATCCGCTCCATGTCGACGATGAAATGAATCTGAAGTCTTGATGTGATACTTCAGGACAGATCACACACACACACACACACACACATCTGAAATAAAATAGAGTATAGCAAATATTAGACAAATTTAATTTAGGGAAAAAGAAATTGAAATGGAAGCATCATATAACTGCCGTAAGTGTATGTTTTGTTTTTTTACTCTCTATTCATCAAAGAATCCTGAAAAATAAAATGTGTCACAGTTTCCACAAAAATATGACTGTTTTCAAGACTGATAATAATCATAAATGCATCAAATCATCATATCAGAATGATTTCTGAAGGATCATGTGACACTGAAGACTGGAGTAATGATGCTGAAAATTCAGCTTTGATCACAGGAATAAATTACACTTTACTATATATTCACATAGAAAACAGCTGATTTACACTGGAATAATATTTCACTATTTTACTGTATTTTTCTGTTCACGATCTTGGCAAGCAGAAGAGACTTCAGTCATGAAAATGCATTTTAATTTAAGTTTGTTTTCTGATTATATTTATTTCAGTTAACAATAACTTTTCATTTAGTTTTGTTTTTAATTTTGCAGGAGAAAAGTTAATAATTTTGTTGTGTTTCTGTCATTTTTAAATAGTTTTTAACTTTTAGTTTATTTAGTTTTAGTTATTTTAGTACTTGTTTTTTATTTCAAGTGCTAAAATTTTTTTTTGTTTGTTTGTTTGTTTATGGTTTCAGTTGATGACAATCTGCAGCAGTAAATCTGATGCCAATAATAACAGATTACCACAGTGTGACACGCTCATGTGACGCCGTGGAGGATTTGTAAGGCACTCAACCTTTTCATGTCTTTCATTAATTCTCATTAGTGATGTAAGACGGAGACTCCAGCTCATTTAATCACCTTCAACCTCTGAAACCATCATGAACTGAAGCCAGAACAAACGCTTGTGACCCAGAACACCCGCTGTGATGCTCCATTCATCTCTCCGTATCTCATCTTCATCTCATCCATCCTCCCGCTCTAGTTCTGGACACAGTCTGAGTCTGTTCGAGCTCTGGCGCGTCTCTAGTCTGACCTGAAGTCTTGCTCATTTGTTCACGGATCTCTGGGGAATCTGTGGGATTGCTGAAAGCGCTGGCGCTGGAAACCTTCAGCAATTACATAATACTTCTGAGAACGTTCCCTGTCAGCTGGGAGCACACTTGCGTATTTGACACTGGGGTCAGGGGCGTAGCACCAAATTTTGGGCCCTGGGTACAAACCATCTTGCTGGGCCCCCATACCAAATACCATAGAGATACCAATGGGTGGGGTATTGCATTTTTATCATAAAAACACTTAAAGGTGCCCAAGAATGCTTTTTCACAAGATGTAATATAAGTCTAAGGTGTCTCCTGAATGTGTCTGAAGTTTCAGCTCAAAATACCCCATAGATTTTTTTTAATTAATTTTTTAACTGCCTATTTTGGGGCATCATTAACAATGCACTGATTTACACTCGGCGGCGCCCGCTTACATCGCGCGCTCCCTGCCACACGAGCTCTCCACTATATTACAGCACATTTACAAAGTTCACACAGCTAATATAACCCTCAAATGGATCTTTACAAGATGTTCGTCATGCATGCTGTGTGTATACATCGAATCATGTGAGTAAAGTATTTATTTTGATGTTTATATTTGATTCTCTACGAGTTTGAGCTATGCTTTGTGGCTAACGGCTAATGCTACACTGTTGGAGAGATTTATAAAGAATGAAGTTGTGTTTATGAATTATACAGACTGCAAGTGTTTAAAAATTAAAATAGCGACAGCTCTTGTCTCAGTGAATACAGTAAGAAACGATGGTAACTTTAACCTCATTTAACAGTACATTAGCAACATGCTAACGAAACATTTAGAAAGACAATTTACAAATATCACTAAAAATATCATGTAATCATGGATCATGTCAGTTATTATTGCTCCATCTGTCATTTTTCGCTGTTGTTCTTGCTTGCTTACCTTGTCTGTGCACAGATCCAGACGTTAATACTGACTTTCCTTGTCTAACGCTCGAACATGGGCTGGCATATGCAAATATTGGGGGCGTACATATTAATGATCCCGACTGTTACGTAACAGTCGGTGTTATGTTGAGATCTGCGTGTTTTCCAGAAGTCTTTTAAACAAATGAGATTTATATAAGAAAGAGGAAGCAATGGGGTTTGAAACTCACTGTATGTCTTTTCCATGTACTGAACTCTTGTTATTCAACTATGCCAAGATAAATTCAATGATTCAATGATTCTAGGGCACCTTTAAAATGTAAACAAAATAAGCCACACTCTGATTAATATATTTTTGTCTGAAACTGAAATATATGGCTTCAAATGGTTGCTAAAATATCATTTATTGTCACAATACCTTTTTTAAAGTGTAGGCTAAGTACAAGTTAATTGCTGATTATTTGTCTGTTTAAAATAAATGCAGACTATAGAATCACAGGGTACACTAACCGCCAAACTAGACATTCAGTCTTTGAATTACGTTTTAAGATAAGTCATTTTCAATCATTAAGATGTGCATTAAACTGAGAACAATCCTGTACTTAATGTAAGAGCGTGCGCGAGCTAATTTGCATAACAATGCTGTAAAATAGGCGCTAACGATCTGTGTTTTCGCGGGTGTTAGATTTAGACAATTGAGGGAAATATACAGTGTTTTCATGTAAATTTCTGACTCTGGGGAGAACTGCAGCAGAAGAGGAGACAAGCTGCACAGCTGCCTGGAGTGGCAGTGTGTTGAGCTCCCAGCTCCGCCTCCGTCTGCTTCTCACTCCGTTATTTACACAGAAATATTGTTTGCTCGCTATGTAGTGTGCGATACTATAAAGTATTGGTATATTATTCAAATAGAGTACGAACATAAATGTATGCTATTCTACCTGGAGTAGATATTTATGTTAAAACAATGTCAATGCTCGATGATGCATTTGGAGCTCACCTTTCTTTTCAAAAACCTGAGTGAGCAACTGCTTGCCCTCATTTGCCTTTCTCTCTTTAATCTTCTTTTCTTTTCGTTTTTGAGCCCCTGATTTTCCTTTCTTAAGGAAAGACATGACTCTTCCCCTGTCTTCCTAGTTCATATCACGGCTAACTCCAGCTCCTGTCTCATTAACTGATTCACCGCAGGTCCGCAGCAGAAGCACCTGACCTGCGGGTCGTACCATTTACATTGATTCGAGAGGGGTGATGGGGCCCTGCACAGCATGAAAATTACTTTTTTTTATACCAAACCAGTGCCTAACTACAAGTTTAGTTTTGCACAGGAACTTTCTTATTTGTACATAAATGCTATACAAATGTTAGTGTATGTATATGCATGTATAGAAAACTGACTTCTAAGTGGGGCCCCCCCTGCCTCGGGCCCTGGGTACTCGGTACCCTTTACCCCCCCAGTCCGACGCCCCTGACTGGGGTTACACTGTCATTACAGCTAGTTTATGAATGTCCAGTAAAGCTGAATTCAGCCTTCTAGGTTTGTGGAAAGACTAATTATACTCGAATTATACTCATTATACAAAATAACAGACATACTGTAAGGTGATGCTCTTGTGATGTACTGATTTATGGATAAAAGCACCTGCTGTGAATGAGTGCAAATGTCTTCTAGATGTGGTTTATTATTCTCACAGGTATTAATCATCTGCTGCTTTACATGCTGATCTTCACCTGACAGATCATAAAAAAGGGGGAAAATGTTACAATAATGGAAGGACCCAAACAACCATTAGTTTGTATATCTTCAGAAAAGTGTTTATTCATTTCTGAATTTCGTTTGATTTTTGCTGGGTAAGATAATGTGTCTGGACAAATCCTGTGAAGATGCAATAATTATTTTGGAGCTGTGTGTCTGTGTGTGTGTTCATTTAGCTCATTCTTGTGTCCTAGAAACTCTAAATATAGGCTTCACACAGATGCAGAACAGGTAAATAATTAAGAGCGGCTGAACTCTATTTAAATCTGTTTAATTGATGCTTCTCCATGGACCCGCAGGCTCTGGATGGAGATGAAGCTGCACTGAGATTTGCCAGATACACCTGCTCAAATCATGACCGATCCAGAATGATGGGAATATCACAGCCGCTTCCAGTGATGGAAGGAAACTACCTATTATTACCCCTTTAACAAGATGTAATATAAGTCTCTGGGGTCCCCAGAATGTGTCTGTGAAGTTTCAGCTCAAAAGATCATTCATTATACCATGCCCAATATGCCCCCTTTTGGGTGGAAGCAAAAACATGTTCATGTGTGTGTCTTTAAATGCTAATGAGCTGCTGCTCCCGCCCCCTTTTCCAGAAGAGGGCAGAGCCTTTACAGCACATGCCTTGGATACTCCGGCAACAACAAAACAGTAGAAACAGTATGTGGCTGTTTCCACAGAACGCGTTACACTGCTTATCTGCATTAGACGTGGGCGGTGGAAAACGCAAGGTGTTGAGATGCATTTTTAAAAAGTTATTAAAGCAATAAGCCCCAAGAAGCTGTGGTTTACAGTGAATTTAGAACAGAGTGCCCCCTTAGCTGAAAATATTTATTTTAATAGAAGCAGCAAGACACAGATGGACTGGCACAGGTGTATGTTTGTAGAGTAATTTAATGACTTCAAACTCACCTCAACCAATCAGAAACAAGGACCGGAACTATATACCTTATGAAGCCCCGCCCCTTTCCAGCACTGCACTCTTTGTGTTCTGTCTTCTGGTTTGTATTTCCACAGCACGAAGGTAAGATCTTGCGGATTTGTGAATGAACCGCTTGTTTTTAAATCTTCCCAGTCTGCTGACATTTGTCATGACATCCACTTCAAACATTGCAATGCTCGTAATAACTTTCGTTAACTCTACAGTAAGTACATGGCGGACTGTGTACAGCTCACTCGGAGGAGCTAAGCTAAGTCACAGTTGCATTGTGATGTCACAATGTAAAGAAAAGCATCTCTGGTTACTTTTGTAACCTTGGTTTTTCTGAGAAGAGGGAACAAGACACTGTGAGCTACGCTATGGTATGTATCCCCTTCTTCCCTTAATATTGAAGCCAAATCGCACTGCGCCAGAAATTGCAAGCATTAACATGTGCAAGTATCACTGATAAGATAATACCTGCCGCTAAAAGAACAGTGAACATATGCCATGGTCGAGAACAACTCGAGCGCTTACCTAAGGCAATGAATAAATGCTCCAATCGGAGCAGCCGAGTGTAACCGGTCCTACTTGACCCACTCCGACCAGGACTCGAACCAATGTCTCTGACATGGGAGGCAGGCGGGCTAACAAGGACTCTAAAGACTGCAGCCTCTAGAGGTTTACATGCACAGTTCTTACTAGGTTGCTTCCATTACACTCACCCCCTAAACCTCACTCCCATCCGGGTCACGGCACCAAATGTAACCGGTCATACTTGACCCGCTCCAAGTGGGATTCGAACCAGAGTCTCCTGCATGGGAGTCGGGCATGCTAACAAGGACACCAAAGACTGTAGCCTCTAACGTGCCTCTTGAAGCCAGGGGAGTGAGGTTTACACACATAGCTCTTACTAGCTTGCTTCCGTTACACTCAATCCCCTAAACCTCACTCCCAACCGGGTCACAGCACCAAATGTAACCGGTCCTACTCAACGTGCTCCTAGCGGGATTCAAACGGAGTCTCTGGCATGGGAGGAGGGTGTGCTAACAAGGACGCTAAAGACTGTAGCCTCTAGTGTCACTCACTAGCACGCCTCTTGAGATCAGGGGAGTGAGGTTTACCTGCACAGCTCTTACTAGCTGGCCTCCGTTACAAGAGCTCAGCAACGGACCTAGTTGAAATCATGCAGTTCAGAGTGAAGGGTGTGGTCAGGTGCACAAACAACCAATAGAAAGTCAGCTGGCATTTCTTTGTACATACAAAACAACTTTTTCTGAGACATGTTTGTTTTTATAATTATTGCAAACTTTATTGGCAAAACAACATTCAAACCCCCACCCCTGTCACCTGCAACCAGCGAGGGAACAGATGGGTGCAACATAGCAAGACGAGATAGCAGTTCTTCCTCAGATCACTCCCATCAAGATCGAGGTTGGGGCTCAGTTGCAGGTTTCGATTGACGGGGTTCCTGCCTCCTCTGCTGCTTGAAGAACCTGGACTTGGGCTTCACGGCAGGCTCCGGGTCCTTCTTCGTGCCCAAAGAAGATGCAGCATACAGCTTGCCGCCGAGACGAGCGCTGTGCTGAGGAAGATCTGGAACGTGGTGGAGGAGCTGCAGCCCGTTTTGGCAGAAAGTGGCTCAGTGCCTTAGATTGCTTCTGCGCCTCCAAAAACTTCGCTGAAAAAGATCCCACAGCATCCCCAAAGAGGCTTATGGGTGCATCCAACAGCTGCGCTTTCTCCGAATCACGCATGTCTGTCAGTGTAAGCCATAAGTGACGAGCAAGACTGCTCATGCTGCATCCAATACCTTGAGCTGCTTTCTTAGTCGCCCTGAGCGCCAGTTCTGTGGCTGAATGCAACTTCCTGAAGGACTCAGGATCCGAACCCTGTTCATCCAAGACCTGCAGCATCTTGGCTTGAAAAACCTGGAGCACTACCTTTGTGGGAATGGCCGATGCTGCCTGGCCGGCTGCAATATATGCTTTGTCAGCGATATGGGCGGTAGTACAGCACGGCTTTGAGGGAAGCGATGGCGTAGTTTTCCATCCATGTGCAACTGGGCAGAGGTGGGCTGCAACGGCCTCTTCGACGGGCAGAGGTTTGGAGTATCCCAAGTGGTCGGCACCAACGACAGAGGAAAGCAGAAGAGATCCCATTGCTTGGGCTCGGGCCAAATAGGGGGAGTGCCAAGACCGCAAGATCTCATCGTAGACCTCTGGGAAGAACGGAGCAGGTCTCTGGGGGCGACAACATGGCAGCCCGACTGCAGAAACCACATGTCCATTCTGTTCTTCACCCGCTGCTGAGACGGAGACCAGTCGAGGCCCAGATCCTTAACAGCCTCCGTGAGGATGTTCAACAGCTCCTCTTCAAAAGCCGTCGGAGGCTTGCACACTTTGCCGCTGGGAGCCTCGGACTCCTGACAGGACCAGTTGCCTGATCCAGAGGCCGCTGTACACGTCGTCGTCAATGCCGTCCTCTTTGGCGGTGCCAAAAGTGACCAGTTCACAGGCTTCATCCAAAGGACGGAAACTGCTCTCGGAATAAGACACAGGAAGCCCCATTGAGCAACGATCATGCCGGAGCTGCGCCGGCGTGTCGTCGTCAGAAGGGCCTACAGCATGTGGCTTTCCTTCCGCGGCTCAACAACGGCTGGAGGTAAAGGTGGAGCGCTGTTCAGGACAGTGCAAATCCTGGTACAGACTGTCCTGACTGTCATTTGTTCACAGAAAGGACACTCAGGCCTATCCAGTGCTGGGAAAAGCCCATCATGCACGTCGAGGAGCTCGATAGGTCCACCACACGTGCAACACTCCTTGATGGACATCATCTCAGAAGGGAACGGTAGAAGCGTCGTCCTTATAAGGCGTCGCCACTGAAAGATTCTGAGGCAATGGCTGTGAGTGCTGAGCTGTATAGCGGATGGCTCCGCCCCTTGCTCACTCTCAAACGCTATTGGCCAGTAAAGTTTACTGGTGCAGTGCGATTAGGCTTCAGTATTAAGGGAAGGAGTGTAGCTCACAATGTCGAGAGACCGACTCGAAAGGGAACAACATATTCTGTTTATGATTTATGGGAAATATAAAAAAAGGAGTGAGGTGGTTGTGTACACACACTGCCAACACACATTTATGTTCAAACACCATGTGAAAGTGAATTTTGCATAATAGGTCCCATTTAAGTCTTGTTTTCTGAAAAAAGTATCAAAATAGAGTAAGTTTATGTAATATCTGCCAATGGGGTCAGAAAAAAGATCTTGTTTTTTCAACACCATTGGCAGATATTTTTATACTTTTTTTTTTTCAGAAAACAAGACTAAATATCTAAATGTACCTTGATTAAAGAATGTTTAGATATTTGTGCTGGAAAACAAGACAGAAACACTGTCATTTCTTGCTGTGTGATCATTCTTTGGGTAAAGGAGAATCGGTTTGATATAGAAGCAGGTAAATTATTCAAGTCTTGCCTCAGAGTCTGAGCAGATAAAGCACACAGAACCTTTCATAATGTGGTACAAGATCACCAGCTGATCCTACATCGCCCCAGATACCGAAGAATAATGAAATCTAACTTTTCTGCCTGCTTCAATATGTGAACTTAATTAGGAGGAACAGGTGTGGAGCTCTCGTACCCACCAAAAGCATTTGCAAAATGTCATGTGAGGGACGCGTGGGAGCGCTGCTGGAGTCCCAGACCTCATTTCCACCGGAGTCTAGACTTTCCTGGAGTCTGAGAGGAAACCGCCGAGATTCATGTAGTGTCCTTAAAACACACAGATCTTTACGGTGCTTTATGTGCCCATACACGATCAGAAGTACAGCTGACAAAAATATACTAAGAACATTTTGCTAAATGTTATTTCTTTATGTTCTCTGAAAGTTCAAATAGTCCAGTTTTGAAAAAGTTTTTTTCTTGGTTATTCTAACGTTACGGGAATATTCCATTTTGCAAACATTATGGGAATGTTACTTTTGAACAGTTAGAATAACTCACCTGATTGAGTTTGTTGAGATAACTCAAAGATTCAAGTTGTCACTAAATATAACTTCACATTTCAAGTTAGTTTAACTTAAAATGTAAACTAAAATGTAATGTAACTGTATATCTGTAACTGATATAATGTTAATATACCAATATATGATTTTTCTGTAGCGTTTTTACATTCTCTTTCCATGAAAATGAAGAGGGCTTGTTTTCAGCTCAGTTGAGTTTTCCTTCTCTTGGCTCGTTACAGCTTTGTTAATTGTCTTGGCAGCGGCAGCATCTCTGCGTCTGATGGAGGTCACGGAGACACGGATATGATTATGCTAATGAGCAGAGACACGTCCAGTGAGCGGAAAACCTGAAATGAGAAGAGGGACGTCCAGCAGAGACACGGCACATCTAGGCGTTCATTCTCATGCTGTCTTTCTCTCTGCTCAGTTTTCAGTCATCTAGTCGTTGTAAAAGTTATTTAAATATTTATTCAAAACCAACAGGCCTGGTTTTCATGAACTGAAGACATTTAGCTGATTCGACTCAACTCCTATAGGAACATTAGAGAGTCTGGATTCTGTCAGTCAAGATAAAGCAGCATTGTCAAACATTCTGGCAAAGTGGTGAACAAAAGTTCTTCCAGAAACATTAATAAAAAGTTTGTTCAAAGTTATCTGGTCTTTAATAATGTTCTAAAAACATTAGCATTTGTATCATTCATTTGTATCTAATGTTTTTTAAATGTTACTATTTGTTTCAGAACGTTCAGAGAACATTCAAATGTAACGTTCCCATAATGTTTGCAAAATGGAGTGTTCCATTAACGTTTGTATGAACAAGAAAAAAACTATTTAATACATTTAAAAAGATGGACGTTTTTAACTTTCAGAGAAATTTTAGAAATAACGGTTTCATAACTAAATGGGAACATTAACAAAACATTCTTAGAACATGTTGTTATCTGGGTTGACACTTCAAATAAAGATTGTATTGATTTCATTGTTATGTCAGTAGGTGGCGAAAGTTATGTTGTTGTTTTTGTTGTTGTTGAGACTTTCAACCGATTTGTTCAAAAATGCTCATTTATTCAGAAACGAACCAGTAAGAACTAATTTATATCTGTGAATAATGTTTCAATCGTCTTTTCATGTGATGCATATTAGGAAACTTAAAGTTGTATAAGCTAATCATTTTATGTCAACTTTTCATTTATATCTTGACTTATGTGGGCTATTTCCATACACTTTTACATATTTTGATTCACATACCTCTTGCATTAAAAAAATACTTGTGAAGGTACAGCAAAGATTGACAGAACCTCAAGTATAAACTCCTAGTCGTTATTTTGTTTTAGCTGTCTAATATCCAGATTTTGTAAATCATTGAAATAAACATCGTTTTCAAAATCATGTTCGCTATTTAGTAAAAAATAAACGTGATTCTCAATTTATCCAGAATTTTGCACCTGTATTAAATGGTCTGTCATTTTTTTTCTCTTTTTTTTTGTTACCTTCGTAATTAGTTCACTATGACAAGAAGTCAAAATTATAGTATGTCATAATTTCAACTTTGTATGTCATAATTTTTCAATTTATATCATAATATTGACTTTTCATCTGTCATAATTATGACTTTTATCTCATAATTTCGAATTTTTATATGATAGGGGCTAATTATGTGGTTAAAAAGTCAATTTTATGACTTAGTATTGCATAATATCAACTTATTTATGTCATAATTTTGACTTTTCATTTCATGAATAAGACAGTCATAATTTAGATTTTTCATCTCATAAATATACTTTAGTATGTCATCATTTGCACTTTTCATCTCATAAATATGCTTTAGTATGCCATAATTTGGACTTTTGGTCTCATAAATATGCCTTAGTATGTCATAATTTGAACTTTTCATTTTATAAATATGCCTTAGTATGTCATAATTTGAACTTTTCATTTTATAAATATGCCGTAGTATGTCATAATTTGAATTTTTCATCTCATAAATATGCCTTAGTACGCCATAATTTGCACTTTTCATCTCATAAATATGCCTTAGTATGCCATAATTTGAACTTTTCATCTCATAAATATGCCTTAGTATGTCATAATTTGAACTTTTCATTTTATAAATATGCCGTAGTATGTCATAATTTGAATTTTTCATCTCATAAATATGCTTTAGTATGCCATAATTTGAATTTTTAGTCTCATAAATATACTTTAGTATGCCATAATTTGAATTTTTCATCTCATAAATATGCCTTAGTATGCCATAATTAGAATTTTTAGTCTCATAAATATGCTTTAGTATGCCATAATTTGAATTTTTAGTCTCATAAATATGCCTTAGTATGCCATAATTTGAACTTTTCATCTCATAAATATGCCTTAGTATGTCATAATTTGAACTTTTCATTTTATAAATATGCCGTAGTATGTCATAATTTGCACTTTTCATCTCATAAATATGCTTTAGTATGCCATAATTTGAATTTTTAGTCTCATAAATATGCCTTAGTATGCCATAATTTGAACTTTTCATCTCATAAATATGCCTTAGTATGTCATAATTTGAACTTTTCATTTTATAAATATGCCGTAGTATGTCATAATTTGAATTTTTCATCTCATAAATATGCTTTAGTATGCCATAATTTGAATTTTTCATCTCATAAATATGCCTTAGTATGCCATAATTTGAATTTTTAGTCTCATAAATATGCTTTAGTATGCCATAATTTGAATTTTTAGTCTCATAAATATGCTTTAGTATGCCATAATTTGAATTTTTCATCTCATAAATATGCCTTAGTATGCCATAATTTGCACTTTTCATCTCATAAATATGCCTTAGTATGTCATAATTTGCACTTTTCATCTCATAAATATGCCTTAGTATGTCATAATTTGAACTTTTCATTTTATAAATATGCCGTAGTATGTCATAATTTGCACTTTTCATCTCATAAATATGCTTTAGTATGCCATAATTTGAATTTTTCATCTCATAAATATGCCTTAGTACGCCATAATTTGAACTTTTCATCTCATAAATATGCCTTAGTACGCCATAATTTGAACTTTTCATTTTATAAATATGCCGTAGTATGTCATAATTTGCACTTTTCATCTCATAAATATGCTTTAGTATGCCATAATTTGAATTTTTAGTCTCATAAATATGCCTTAGTATGCCATAATTTGCACTTTTCATCTCATAAATATGCCTTAGTATGTCATAATTTGCACTTTTCATCTCATAAATATGCCTTAGTATGTCATAATTTGAACTTTTCATTTTATAAATATGCCGTAGTATGTCATAATTTGAATTTTTCATCTCATAAATATGCCTTAGTACGCCATAATTTGCACTTTTCATCTCATAAATATGCCTTAGTATGTCATAATTTGAACTTTTCATTTTATAAATATGCCGTAGTATGTCATAATTTGCACTTTTCATCTCATAAATATGCTTTAGTATGCCATAATTTGAATTTTTAGTCTCATAAATATGCCTTAGTATGCCATAATTTGAACTTTTCATCTCATAAATATGCCTTAGTATGTCATAATTTGAACTTTTCATTTTATAAATATGCCGTAGTATGTCATAATTTGAATTTTTCATCTCATAAATATGCTTTAGTATGCCATAATTTTAATTTTTTTGTCTCATAAATATACTTTAGTATGCCATAATTTGAATTTTTCATCTCATAAATATGCCTTAGTATGCCATAATTTGAAATTTTAGTCTCATAAATATGCTTTAGTATGCCATAATTTGAATTTTTAGTCTCATAAATATGCTTTAGTATGCCATAATTTGAATTTTTCATCTCATAAATATGCCTTAGTATGCCATAATTTGCACTTTTCATCTCATAAATATGCCTTAGTATGTCATAATTTGCACTTTTCATCTCATAAATATGCCTTAGTATGCCATAATTTGGACTTTTCATCTCATAAATATGCTTTAGTATGCCATAATTTGAATTTTTAGTCTCATAAATATGCTTTAGTATGTCATAATTTGAACTTTTCATTTTATAAATATACCTTAGTATGTCAAAATCTGGATTTTGTATCTCATAAATATGCCTTAGTATGCCATAATTTGAACATTTCATTTTATAAATATGCCTTAGTATGCCATAATTTGAATTTTTAGTCTCATAAATATGCCGTAGTATGTCAAAATTTGGATTTTGCATCTCATAGATATGCCTTAGTATGCCATAATTTACACTTTTCATCTCATAAATATGCTTTAGTATGTCATAATTTGAACTTTTCGTCTCATAAATATGCCTTAGTATGCCATAATTTGCACTTTTCATCTCATAAATATGCCTTAGTATGCCATCATTTGCACTTTTCATCTCATAAATATGCTTTAGTATGCCATAATTTGAATTTTTAGTCTCATAAATATGCTTTAGTATGTCATAATTTGAACTTTTCATTTTATAAATATACCTTAGTATGTCAAAATCTGGATTTTGTATCTCATAAATATGCCTTAGTATGCCATAATTTGAACATTTCATTTTATAAATATGCCTTAGTATGCCATAATTTGAATTTTTAGTCTCATAAATATGCCATAGTATGTCAAAATTTGGATTTTGCATCTCATAGATATGCCTTAGTATGCCATAATTTACACTTTTCATCTCATAAATATGCTTTAGTATGTCATAATTTGAACTTTTCGTCTCATAAATATGCCTTAATATGCCATAATTTGCACTTTTCATCTCATAAATATGCCTCAGTATGCCATAATTTACACTTTTCATCTCATAAATATGCTTTAGTATGTCATAATTTGAACTTTTCGTCTCATAAATATGCCTTAATATGCCATAATTTGCACTTTTCATCTCATAAATATGCCTTAGTATGCCATCATTTGCACTTTTCATCTCATAAATATGCCTTAGTATGCCATCATTTGCACTTTTCATCTCATAAATATGCCTTAGTATGCCATCATTTGCACTTTTCATCTCATAAATATGCTTTAGTATGCCATAATTTGAATTTTTAGTCTCATAAATATGCTTTAGTATGTCATAATTTGAACTTTTCATTTTATAAATATGCCTTAGTATGCCATAATTTGAACTTTTCATCTCATAAATATGCCTCAGTATGCCATAATTTGCATTTTTCATCTCATAAATATGCTTTAGTATGCCATAATTTGAACTTTTCGTCTCATAAATATGCCTTAGTATGCCATAATTTGAACTTTTCATTTTATAAATATGCCGTAGTATGCAATAACTTGAATTTTTCATTTTATAAATATGCCTTAGTATGCAATAATTTGAACTTTTCATTTTATAAATATGCCGTAGTATGCAATAATTTGAATTTTTCATTTTATAAATATGCTTTAGTATGCCATAATTTGCATTTTTCATCTCATAAATATGCTTTAGTATGCCATAATTTGAACTTTTCGTCTCATAAATATGCCTTAGTATGCCATCATTTGCACTTTTCATCTCATAAATATAACTTAGTATGCCATCATTTGCACTTTTCATCTCATAAATATGCTTTAGTATGCCATAATTTGAATTTTTAGTCTCATAAATATGCTTTAGTATGTCATAATTTGAACTTTTCATTTTATAAATATACCTTAGTATGTCAAAATCTGGATTTTGTATCTCATAAATATGCCTTAGTATGCCTAATTTGAACATTTCATTTTATAAATATGCCTTAGTATGCCATAATTTGAATTTTTAGTCTCATAAATATGCCGTAGTATGTCAAAATTTGGATTTTGCATCTCATAGATATGCCTTAGTATGCCATAATTTGCATTTTTCATCTCATAAATATGCTTTAGTATGCCATAATTTGAACTTTTCGTCTCATAAATATGCCTTAGTATGCCATCATTTGCACTTTTCATCTCATAAATATGCCTTAGTATGCCATCATTTGCACTTTTCATCTCATAAATATGCTTTAGTATGCCATAATTTGAATTTTTAGTCTCATAAATATGCTTTAGTATGTCATAATTTGAACTTTTCATTTTATAAATATACCTTAGTATGTCAAAATCTGGATTTTGTATCTCATAAATATGCCTTAGTATGCCATAATTTGAACATTTCATTTTATAAATATGCCTTAGTATGCCATAATTTGAATTTTTAGTCTCATAAATATGCCGTAGTATGTCAAAATTTGGATTTTGCATCTCATAGATATGCCTTAGTATGCCATAATTTACACTTTTCATCTCATAAATATGCTTTAGTATGCCATAATTTGAACTTTTCGTCTCATAAATATGCCTTGGTATGCCATAATTTGCATTTTTCATCTCATAAATATGCCTTAGTATGCCATAATTTGAACTTTTCATTTTATAAATATGCCGTAGTATGCAATAATTTGAACTTTTCATTTTATAAATATGCCTTAGTATGCCATAATTTAAACTTTTCATTTTAAAAATATGCCGTAGTATGCAATAATTTGAACTTTTCATTTTATAAATATGCCTTAGTATGCCATAATTTGAACTTTTCATCTCATAAATATGCCTCAGTATGCCATAATTTGCATTTTTCATCTCATAAATATGCTTTAGTATGCCATAATTTGAACTTTTCGTCTCATAAATATGCCTATGTATGCCATAATTTGCATTTTTCATCTCATAAATATGCTTTAGTATGCCATAATTTGAACTTTTCGTCTCATAAATATGCCTTAGTATGCCATAATTTGAACTTTTCATTTTATAAATATGCCTTAGTATGCAATAATTTGAACTTTTCATTTTATAAATATGCCGTAGTATGCAATAATTTGAATTTTTTGTTTTATAAATATGCCTTAGTATGCCATAATTTGAACTTTTCATCTCATAAATATGCTTTAGTATGCAATAATTTGAATTTTTCGTTTTATAAATATGCCTTAGTATGCCATAATTTGAACTTTTCATCTCATAAATATGCCTCAGTATGCCATAATTTGCATTTTTCATCTCATAAATATGCTTTAGTATGCCATAATTTGAACTTTTCGTCTCATAAATATGCCTTAGTATGCCATAATTTGAACTTTTCACTTTATAAATATGCCGTAGTATGCAATAATTTGAACTTTTCATTTTATAAATATGCCTCAGTATGCCATAATTTGCATTTTTCATCTCATAAATATGCCTTAGTATGCCATAATTTGCATTTTTCATCTCATAAATATGCTTTAGTATGCCATAATTTGCATTTTTCATCTCATAAATATGCCTTAGTATGCCATAATTTGCATTTTTCATCTCATAAATATGCCTTAGTATGCCATAATTTGCATTTTTCATCTCATAAATATGCCTTAGTATGCCATAATTTGCATTTTTCATCTCATAAATATGCCTTAGTATGCCATAATTTGCATTTTTCATCTCATAAATATGCCTTAGTATGCCATAATTTGCATTTTTCATCTCATAAATATGCCTTAGTATGCCATAATTTGAACTTTTCGTCTCATAAATATGCCTTAGTATGCCATAATTTGAACTTTTCATTTTATAAATATACCGTAGTATGCAATAACTTGAATTTTTCATTTTATAAATATGCCTTAGTATGCAATAATTTGAACTTTTCATTTTATAAATATGCCGTAGTATGCAATAATTTGAATTTTTCGTTTTATAAATATGCCTTAAGCAATAATTTGAACTTTTCATTTTATAAATATGCTGTAGTATGCAATAATTTGAAATGTTCATTTTATAAATATGCCGTAGTATGCAATAATTTGAACTTTTCATTTTATAAATATGCCGTAGTATGCAATAATTTGAATTTTTCGTTTTATAAATATGCCTTAGTATGCCATAATTTGAACTTTTCATCTCATAAATATGCCTCAGTATGCCATAATTTGCATTTTTCATCTCATAAATATGCTTTAGTATGCCATAATTTGAATTTTTCGTCTCATAAATATGCCTTAGTATGCAATAATTTGAACTTTTCATTTTATAAATATGCCGTAGTATGCAATAATTTGAATTTTTCGTTTTATAAATATGCCTTAAGCAATAATTTGAACTTTTCATTTTATAAATATGCTGTAGTATGCAATAATTTGAAATTTTCATTTTATAAATATGCCGTAGTATGCAATAATTTGAACTTTTCATTTTATAAATATGCCGTAGTATGCAATAATTTGAATTTTTCGTTTTATAAATATGCCTTAGTATGCCATAATTTGAACTTTTCATCTCATAAATATGCCTCAGTATGCCATAATTTGCATTTTTCATCTCATAAATATGCTTTAGTATGCCATAATTTGAACTTTTCGTCTCATAAATATGCCTTAGTATGCCATAATTTGAACTTTTCATTTTATAAATATGCCGTAGTATGCAATAATTTAAATTTTTCGTTTTATAAATATGCCTTAGTATGCAATAATTTGAACTTTTCATTTTATAAATATGCCTTAGTATGCAATAATTCGAACTTTTCATTTTATAAATATGCCGTAGTATGCAATAATTTGAACGTTTCATTTTATAAATATGCCGTAGTATGCAATAATTTGAATTTTTTTCATTTTATAAATATGCCTTAGTATGCAATATTTTGAACTTTTCATTTTATAAATATGCCTTAGTATGCAATAATTTGAATTTTTCATTTTATAAATATGCTTTAGTATGCCATAATTTGCATTTTTCATTTTATAAATATGCTTTAGTATGCCATAATTTGAACTTTTCGTCTCATAAATATGCCTTAGTATGCCATAATTTAAACTTTTCATTTTATAAATATGCCTTAGTATGCAATAATTTGAACTTTTCAATTTATAAATATGCTTTAGTATGCCATAATTTGCATTTTTCATTTTATAAATATGCTTTAGTATGCCATAATTTGAACTTTTCATTTTATAAATATGCCTTAGTATGCAATAATTTGAACTTTTCATTTTATAAATATGCCTTACTATGTCATAATTTTAATTTTTCATCTCATAAATATGCTTTAGTATGCCATAATTTGAACTTTTCATTTTATAAATATGCCTTAGTATGCAATAATTTGAACTTTTCATTTTATAAATATGCCTTAGTATGCAATAATTTGAACTTTTCATTTTATAAATATGCCTTAGTATGTCAAAATTTGGATTTTGCATCTCATAAATATGCCTGTGATATGTGATATGACTTTTAATGCCATAATTAAGATTTGCTAAAACGTGTTTGGGTTTCCATATTTTTAAACTGAACTGAAATATTGTATATTATTTTCTGAGATGATAAGTACACTGTAGTGAGGTCTGACGGTCTCCAGTATGCAGTACGCAGTGCGCGAGTCCTCCACTCTGATCCGACCCATGTTGCTCAGGTCGAGTGTTTGGAGGCGATGGGCGGGGCCTCACAGTGAACAGGAGCTGCTGCTCTCCTCCTCATATCCCTGTTTCAGCAACATCAGGATGACAATCATTGCTGAAGATGACGGAGATCCGGAGTGATGGACTGACACAGGTTCGGTGAGAACATCCAGACCTTCCACACACATGCATGTCTCTGACTTCACTTAAACACTTGTTAAATCATCATTCTTCTGTCGCTGTCTGAGGGAATAATCGCGTTTAGAGGCTTTTGTGTGAAAATCAATGAGAAACAAACGTCAGTTTAACGCAAAACACAGAAGAAATGATGTGATCGTGTCTAAAGTGACTGTCGGTTTAACGCTGACTGTGATTGTTATTGTGACATAATTACTGACATTTCATTGTAAACTCGCCCTGTCAGATCTAATCATTTGGATGCATGTTTTATTGATGTGTTTTATTGTTATGCACATGTTGCTTTTCATTTTTCATGTTGTGCGCGTGCATGTTTTACTCTTCGAACACAATAGAAAGTCAGTGCAAATCACTAAAACACACTCTGTGAGTGAAATACAGTATAGTGCAATATCAGTTCAGTAGTTTTACAATATGAACATTTCAGACCTATTAATTGGTCCAAAACAAGACTTAAATCCTCTTTGAATAATGAATGACGTTGTGAAGTTTATTATAATGTGTTTAACTAACAAACAACAGCAAAATGAAAGGGAAGTCTGTCAAGGTGACCTTAAAGTTGGGAGTTAACACAGGTCAGCTCATACTAGATTAACAGGTATCTGTTTAATGCTGTGTCCAGCTTGCCATATGCAAAAAAAAAAAAAAAAAAAAAAAAATCAAATCAAGACATCATCAGTCAATTATTTGTCTGTTAATACTCTGGTTTTTGGTGCCGCATGGAATCTAGATTAAGAAACCCTGAGACAAAAATGTAAATCCTGTCTTTATTTACTCTCCCTCATCAGGTTTAAAGCATGAAGAATAATAAGGTTTTGTGAACTATATCTGTACATGTGTTGAAGTCTGAGGAGAAGCTTGACATTTTCTTTGAGCGCGGACCGAAGTAGCATCTATAAATGCGGGATTGTTTGGTTTGTTTGGCGCTGACATTAAAGCCGTATGGATCAGCGTGTGGGAGTGTGTGCTTATTGTTCTACCACCTCTGAACACAGAGTGAGATGATGCTGCAGAGACCAGGAAAGACACAGATCCGCTGCCAGTCTTTACAAGTGTTTGTTGATCAATATATTCAACCTTCTTATTATTTTAAGACTTATAAGGACTTACAGGTGTAAATGCACAGATATCCACTGAACATCCGATGCCAGCGGACACTGGAGTGTGAGTTTGTTGCTTCACCTGCAGAGAGTTTGTGATTCATGTGCTGCTTGTCCTTGTAAAACTCAAGGGTGTTGCTGTGTGGGTGCTAAGATGTCCTGGGTGGTTGCTATGGTTTCTGAGTGCTTTTAGGCATGTTGCTGTGCTGTTGCTGTGAAGTTTTGGGTGGTTGTAAGGGTGTTGCTAGGGTTTTCTGAGTGTTGCTACTGTATGTGGTTGCTGGGATGTTCTGGGTGGTTGCTATGCAGTTGCTAAAGTATTATGAGTATTACTTCTGTATATGATTTCTGAGTGGTTGCCAGGGCGTTGCTATGTGGATGCTAAAGTGTTTAAGTGTTGCTGTATGGTTGCTGGGATGTTCTGGGTGGTTGCCAGGGCGTTGCTATGCTGTTGCTTAGGTGTTGTGACTCAGTGTTACTACTGTATATGGGTGTTGGGATTGTTATGGTGGTTGCTATGGCGTTGCTATGCAGTTGCTAAGGTGTTATGAGTATTGCTTCTGTATATGGTTTCTGGGATGTTCTGAGTGGTTGCCAGGGCATTGCTATGTGGTTGCTATAGTGTTTGAGTGTTGCTGTATGGTTGCTGGGATGTTCTGAGTGGTTGCCAGGGCGTTGCCATGTGGTTGCTATAGTGTTTGAGTGTTGCTGTATGGTTGCTGTGATGTTCTGGGTGGTTGCCAGGGCGTTGCTATGCTGTTGCTAAGGTGTTGTGACTCAGTGTTACCACTTTATATGGGTGCTGGGATTGTTATGGTGGTTGCTGTGGTGTTGCTATGCAGTTGTTAAGATATTATGAGTATTACTTCTGTATATGGTTTCTGGGATGCTCTGGGTGGTTGCCAGGGCATTGTTATGTGGTTGCTAAAGTGTTTGAGTGTTGCTGTTTGGTTGATGGGATGTTCAGGGTGGTTGCCAGGGCGTTGCCATGTTGTTGCTAAAGGGTTCTGACTGAGTGTTACCACTGTATATGGGTGCTGGGATTGTTATGGTGCTTACTATGGTGTTGCTATGCAGTTGCTAAGGTATTATGAGTATTGCTTCTGTATATGGTTTCTGGGATGCTACGGGTGGTTGCTAGGGCGTTGCTATGCAGTTGCAAGGGTGTTCTTGAGTGTTTCTCATGTATTTGGTTGCTGGGATGCTCTGATTGGTTCCCAGGGCATTGTTATGCAGTTACTAAAGTTTTCTGAGTGTTGCTACTGAATTTGGTTGCTGGGATGCTCTAGGATGTTGCCAGGGCATTGCTATGCAGTTGCTAGGGTTTCTGTGTATTTTTTTTTTCTGTCTCACATGAAAAGAGTCCCCCCTCAAGTCTGTTTAACATGAATTTTGCATTTTTATCATGTAGCTCTTTTTGTTTATTGTAACTGATTTGGGTTCATTTCCCTCAGGTTGTGTTTTGTAATGGTCCTTCAGTGAAACTCAGTGTGGAGATGTTGAAAGCGTCTGTGAAGTGTCATGACCCCCTCTGCCCTCATTGACGTTCTCTGAAGGGGGTCTGACTCACGTCTGTCACTCGTAGACGCTGACATTTCCACCGGCCGTGTGTCATGATGGGTTTACTGAAGTCTTTTCACTCCATGAATTATTCATACAAACATCACTGTACGCCACACATAATTCTGAGGGATTAGGCAAATTGAAAACCTGCTGGCAAAGGTGAATTATACATTAGTCAGTGCAATTAAGCAATGTCATCTGCTTCTGTAATTGATTATCTGATTGGAATGTATAATCGGGTTCGTGAGGGGGCGCATGTGAAATCAGCGAATTTACAGATGATGTTTAATTGAAATGGGGCGGATTAATGGGAGCTGCTGGTAATGCTATCAGCCGGGACATTAGAGAGAAACAGGATCAGGCTGTCAGGAACTCACTGTTATATCTGTAATTTCAGATGTTGAGTGTTTTTCATACCCATTTCTGCATGAAGCATCTGCTTCCGTCATTGATGATCATTGACTGGAATCGTGTGAATATGACAAACAGAAGTGAATAACTGCATAATTATTAATAAAAGATCATAACTAAAAAAGCAACAAAAGTACCTCAGCTTTGCTTCAGAAGAAAATGTTATTTCTCAGAGGTTGCAGAGTTTCAGTTCAGTTTTCAAGTTCAACTTTGTCCCAGATGTTAATATTAATATAATAATAATAAAAAGACTCAAATGAGTAATAGCTATCATCCACTAAGAGTCTAGAGCTAAAAATGAAATGTGGAGCAGCTCAAAAGCTCAGCTTGTGATTACATTTACATTTATTCCTTTTGCAGATGCTTTTATCCAAAGCGACTTACAAGTGGGGAATACAACAAGCGAATCATTGTGAGGAAGAGGCAAATAGACACAAGAAGTGCTCACAATACTAGTTTCAGACATTGCTTAGAGTAGCATGAGCTAGAAGAGGAAGTGAAAGCATTTTCTTTTTTTGATGAGGTTGAGTGCTCACGAAAGTTTTCTTCACAGTTTTCAGCTGTTTTTTAAATATTTCCATGGATTCTGCATTCCGGATGAAGGTGGGGAGATCATTCCACCAGCAAGGAACAGTTAATGAAAATGTTCTGGAGACTGATTTTGTGCCTCTCTGTGATGGTAACACAAGCCTTCGCTCATATAGTGATCGCAGGCTTCTGGTAGGAGTGTAGACTCGTAAGAGTGAGTGGAAGTAGGAGGTGCTGAGCCTGTGGTGGATCTGTAAGCAAGCGTCAACGCCTTGAACTTGATGCGAGCAGCGAGTGGTAGCCAGTGCAGAGAGATGAAGAGAGGCGTGACATGGGCTCGTTGAAGACGAGACGTGCTGCAGCGTTCTGAAAAATTTGTAGAGGCTTGATTGTGCATGATGGCAGTCCAGCCAGAAGTGCATTGCAGTAATCAAGCCTAGAAATGACCAGAGCCTGGACCAGAAGTTGAGTTGCATGCTCTGTTAGAAAGGGCCTGATTTTCCTAATATTGTAAAGTGCAAATCTGCATGACCGAGCTGTCTTTGCAATGTGTTCTTTGAAGGTCAGTTGGTCATCAA
>VTFQ01000336.1:0-87500 GCA_036281575.1 Ancherythroculter nigrocauda
TGGAAACAGGGTCTGTGTCAGGCCCTAGAGGAGACTGGGTCTGGAGTAGAGTCAAGCCTGCTGCTGGACAGAACTGGGCGTTGTGAAGAAAGAGGAAACGGTGTTAAGGTTAATACATTGAAGGACAGAAATACACATTTCCAAACATTTTTTTCATGAGGTTGTCATTACAGAAGTGAGAGCACACACCTACTGTTCAGTCCATAACTATTTGGACATTTGTCATGATTTCTGTTAGTTTGGCTCTGTAATCCAGTACAGATAAAATTAAATGAGAAAAAAAAAATACATATCTATATACAAACCACTATTGTTATTCAAATTTTTATTTTTCCACACAATAACATTATGGAAGAAGCTGGGTGATTATTTTGCTCATCCAAGAAATTATGCAAATAAGGAAAAGATAGATAGATAGATAGATAGATAGATAGATAGATAGATAGATAGATAGATAGATAGATAGATAGATAGATAGATAGATAGATAGATAGATAGATAGATAGATAGATATTTATGCTGTCATAGAGGTGTAAATTTAATGATGATTTAACATTGAGGTCATAGTTTGTGGGGGTGTTTTTGAACTTGTTGCTTTATATTCAGATGTGTTTAATATTCTGGCCACCTCATGTATGTAAATAAGAAACCCATCTGAACACAATTTAGTGAAACATCAACTTTAACTATGACCTCAGTATTGAATTTAAACATTTCTGACTGATTATAAACTTCATTAAAGTAGAATTCATGGCAGAGCTGTTGTATTGAATTACATTAGATTGTAAAGGTGTTCCTAATATAGTGTATGCAACCTCCTTGTTATTCTCTGGCAACTAAGTGTTGCTAACATAAACAAAAATCTAATAACCGAAGATAACGTGTTTGACAACGAACTTGTAAAGGTAAAGGTAAATGTGGCCCAACTGACGTCAGATTATGGTAGCTAAAGTGTAGTTAGTGAAGTGTAGTTCACTTAAGCTAGCTGCAATTAGAGTCTAACTAACGTTATTAACTTACAATAAACATTAACTAAAGCAGGTTACATAAAGTACAACTACTGACTAGATTCATGAGAGGTCAGTTAATGCGTTCAAATGTCAAAAATGCAGTAATTTCATCAACTTACCAGCGAGCGAACTTCAGAATCACTGAAAATGAATGGGGTTCAGTGCTGGAACTATCAGTGTTTGGAACTATCGGCTGCTTCACGGCACGCGTTACTTCCGCATTCCAAAGTTCCTATGGAGGTCTATGGGAGTGTCGCAACTCTGTTTTTCCACGGCTCTGCTGCAACCAAAACAATCCAAAATCAGCCAATCAGAAGAGCGTGTGGGCGGAGTCTCTCTGCACTCGCAACCAAATCAATCCAAAATCAGCCAATCAGAAGAGCGTGTGGGCGGAGTCTCTCTGCACTCGCAACCAAATCAATCCAAAATCAGCCAATCAGAAGAGCGTGTGGGCGGAGTCTCTCTGCACTTGCAACCAAAACAATCCAAAATCAGCCAATCAGAAGAGCGTGTGGGCGGAGTCTCTCTGCACTCGCAGCCAAATCAATCCAAAGTCACAGCCAATCAGAAGACCGTGTGGGCGGAGTCTGTCTGCACTCGCAACCAAATCAATACAAAATCACAGCCAATCAGAAGAGAGTGTGGGCGGAGTCTCTCTGCACTCGCAACCAAATCAATCCAAAATCATAGCCAATCAGAAGAGAGGTGGGCGGAGTCTCTCTGCACTCACAATCAAATCAATCCAAATCACAGCCAATCAGAAGAGTGTGTGGGCGGAGTCTCTCTGCACTCGCAACCAAATCAATCCAAAATCAGCCAATCAGAAGAGCGTGGGCGGAGTCTGTCTGCACTCGCAACAAAATCAATCCAAAATCACAGCCAATCAGAAGAGAGTGTGGGCGGAGTCTCTCTGCACTCGCAACCAAATCAATCAAAAATCACAGCCAATCAGAAGAGCATGTGGGCGGAGTCTGTCTGCACTCGCAACAAATCAATCCAAAATCACAGCCAATCAGAAGAGCATGTGGGCGGAGTCTCTCTGCACTCGCACCAAATCAATCCAAAGTCACAGCCAATCAGAAGACCGTGTGGGCGGAGTCTGTCTGCACTCGCAACCAAATCAATACAAAATCACAGCCAATCAGAAGAGAGTGTGGGCGGAGTCTCTCTGCACTCGCAACCAAATCAATCAAATCACAGCCAATCAGAAGAGCGTGTGGGCGGAGTCTCTCTGCACTCGCACCAAATCAACAAAATCACAGCCAATCAGAAGAGCGTGTGGGCGGAGTCTCTCTGCACTCGCAACCAAATCAATCAAAATCACAGCCAATCAGAAGAGTGTGTGGGCGGAGTCTCTCTGCACTCGCAACCAAATCAATCCAAAATCAGCCAATCAGAGCATGTGGGCGGAGTCTGTCTGCACTCGCAACAAATCAATCCAAAATCACAGCCAATCAGAAGAGCGTGTGGGCGGAGTCTCTCTGCACTCGCAGCCAAATCAATCCAAAATCACAGCCAATCAGAAGAGCATGTGGGCGGAGTCTGTCTGCACTCGCAACAAATCAATCCAAAATCACAGCCAATCAGAAGACCGTGTGGGCGGAGTCTGTCTGCACTCGCAACAAATCAATCAAAATCACAGCCAATCAGAAGAGTGTGGGCGGAGTCTCTGCACTCGCAACCAAATCAATCCAAAATCACAGCCAATCAGAAGAGTGTGGGCGGAGTCTCTCTGCACTCGCAACCAAATCAATCAAAAATCACAGCCAATCAGAAGAGTGTGTGGGCGGAGTCTCTGCACTCGCAACCAAATCAATCCAAAATCAGCCAATCAGAAGAGCATGTGGGCGGAGTCTGTCTGCACTCGCACAAATCAATCCAAAATCACAGCCAATCAGAAGAGCGTGTGGGCGGAGTCTCTGCACTCGCACCAAATCAATCCAAATCACAGCCAATCAGAAGAGCATGTGGGCGGAGTCTGTCTGCACTCGCAACAAATCAATCCAAAATCACAGCCAATCAGAAGAGCGTGTGGGCGGAGTCTGTCTGCACTCGCAACAAATCAATACAAAATCACAGCCAATCAGAAGAGCGTGTGGGCGGAGTCTCTCTGCACTCGCACAAAATCAATCCAAATCACAGCCAATCAGAAGAGCATGTGGGCGGAGTCTGTCTGCACTCGCAACAAAATCAATCCAAAATCACAGCCAATCAGAAGAGCGTGTGGGCGGAGTCTCTCTGCACTCGCACCAAATCAATCCAAAGTCACAGCCAATCAGAAGAGTGTGGGCGGAGTCTCTGCACTCGCACAAAATCAATCCAAAATCACAGCCAATCAGAAGACCGTGTGGGCGGAGTCTGTCTGCACTCGCAACCAAATCAATACAAAATCACAGCCAATCAGAAGAGCATGTGGGCGGAGTCTGTCTGCACTCGCAACAAAATCAATCCAAAATCAGCCAATCAGAAGAGCATGTGGGCGGAGTCTCTGCACTCGCAGCCAAATCAATCCAAAGTCACAGCCAATCAGAAGAGCATGTGGGCGGAGTCTGTCTGCACTCGCAACCAAATCAATACAAAATCACAGCCAATCAGAAGACCGTGTGGGCGGAGTCTGTCTGCACTCGCAACCAAATCAATCCAAAATCACAGCCAATCAGAAGAGCGTGTGGGCGGAGTCTCTCTGCACTCGCAGCCAAATCAATCCAAAGTCACAGCCAATCAGAAGACCGTGTGGGCGGAGTCTGTCTGCACTCGCAACCAAATCAACAAAATCACAGCCAATCAGAAGAGCATGTGGGCGGAGTCTCTCTGCACTCGCAACCAAATCAATAAAAATCACAGCCAATCAGAAGGTGTGGGCGGAGTCTCTCTGCACTCGCACCAAATCAATCCAAAATCACAGCCAATCAGAAGAGCGTGTGGGCGGAGTCTCTCTGCACTCGCAACAAATCAATCAAAATCACAGCCAATCAGAAGAGTGTGGGCGGAGTCTCTCTGCACTCGCAGCCAAATCAATCCAAATCACAGCCAATCAGAAGAGCGTGGGCGGAGTCTCTCTGCACTCGCAACCAAATCAATCCAAAATCACAGCCAATCAGAAGAGCGTGTGGGCGGAGTCTCTCTGCACTCGCAACCAAATCAATCCAAATCACAGCCAATCAGAAGAGCGTGTGGGCGGAGTCTCTGCACTCGCAACCAAATCAATCAAAATCACAGCCAATCAGAAGAGCGTGTGGGCGGAGTCTCTCTGCACTCGCACCAAATCAATCAAAATCACAGCCAATCAGAAGAGCGTGTGGGCGGAGTCTCTCTGCACTTGCAACCAAATCAATCAAAAATCACAGCCAATCAGAAGAGTGTGTGGGCGGAGTCTCTCTGCAAATGTACTGCACTTGCAACCAAAGAGTGACTGAAACAATCTTTAGCATTGAATACACTTGGATGTAAAATTAATGTATGATACATACAGTATATGAAATATGAATGATAATAATTATTTTACGTTGAATCTCAATAACAATAAATTATATAAAATAGAAATTTTATAAGCAGTTCAAACCTCAAACATATACATATTTTCAAGATCTGAGATGAATTATCCATCGTCTCTTTGAGTATGGCTGTGAAGATCACGCAAAATGATGTTCTAACTTATCTTAGACCTTTTTAAGATTAAATAAAAGCACATAATTAGTTCCTGCAATTATCATTGTCATCTTTGTTTGTATCTGCAGCCACGATGTCACAGAAATAGAACCCGATTAGAATCCTCTGTTGTTCGTTGCAGCTAATTATGATAAAAACTCTGATTAACATGATAAAGATACTTTTTTAATTGTGTGTTGTGGAGTTGGGTCTGGTTAGGACAGGGTGTTAGCAGCTTCACAGATGCGATCACTAAAGATTTGGAAAGTCATTAGAGTTAATGAGTAAATTAATTTTAATTATTGCCTGAATTATTCCTCTAATGCAATCAAAAGTTCAGTAAAGCATGAATAATCTGACAGAAGCCCATTTAAAATCCTTTTGAATCGGCTCACAGTCCTCCACACGTCACGATGAAACTTCACAAATGAAACGATCACGTGTTTGGCGGTGTGTTCTCCTAAACCATCTAATCAGGCCGGGTCTCGCCGTAACCTCTCGCCCGCCTCCTCACTGCCGCTCTAATGGAGTAATTTACCAAAGCACGCTTTCCCTGCGCGGGGTCACGGGGGCTCGTTCCACCAATTAACACGGGGCTCCGTCAGCACCCATGAGAACGGGTCACTAATAACCAGCATGTGTGAAATCAGACCGTCTCTCTTCATGCTCACAGCACATGTGAAAATCAAGCACCAGAGGAGCAGAAAATCTGATTCTCTTTTTCTCTCTAATGGGGGCAGATTTTCATTACATTCACCTGAAACTGATGGGCAGGTGGCAGCAAGACAACACACACACACACACACACACACACACACACACACACACACACCTGTGGGGCTGCACGATTAATGAAAATAAAAACAAAAACACAATATGGCTTTGCGAGATTATCAAAATGCACGTTTTCTTTGACACATGATCTGGTGTTTTTAGCGTCTCAGAGCACATGAACTCTGAGTTTGGGTCACTTATAATGTGCATTTAATAGTGAAACATGTCAAACGTATTCACAAACTTGTAATGAGAAGCGCTTATAAACTGGCTGTTGTCATCGAAAGAGAAGCTTTAAGGTTTCCTGCAGTTTTCTAAACTAAAAACTAAAGCTGGTACAGCGTTTGAAAATGAAGAAATTAATATAAATATATTAGTGTTGCAATTTTACTGTTGTACTATAAAATAAAAGTATTATTTTATTATTTTGCTTAAATATATTGTTTTTATTTTACAGTGTAACATTTATTAATTTTATTTATTATTTTATTAAAAACAATAACAATATTAATGATAAAAATAATAATATAAAAATTACAATTGTAATATTTATTTTATTTTATTATTTTATTTATTTACAATAACAATAATAATATTAATAATAACTTAAACACATAATATTGTCCTTCAATTTTTTTACAATTTTATTTTACAATAAAAATTATAATAGTAATATTTCTTTATTTAATAATAGTATAAATTACAACAATAACAATTATTATTATTATTATTATTATAACATTAATTTTTATATTATTTTCCTCAAATAGTTTTTTTTTATTTTACAGTGAACATAAAAACAATATGAATATTAATAATAATATAAAACACTTATTATAACATTATTTTCATTCAATATTTTTATTTTACAGTAAAAATTACAATTGTAATATTTATTTTCTTTTATTATTTTATTTATTTACAACAACAACAACAACATTAATAGTATTAATAATAATAATATAATACTTACTATAACATTATTTTCCTTCAATATTTTTTATTTTACAATAAAAATTACAATAGAAATTTCTTATTTTTATGTATTATTTTATTTAATAATAGTAACAATTACAACAATTACAATAATAACATTATTATTATAAAAAACTAATTATTATATTATTTTCCTCAAATAGGTTTTATTTTACAGTGAAAATAATAGTGATATTTCTTATTTTCTTCATTATTTTATTTAATAATAATATAATAAACTATTATTATTACTGTTGTTGTTATTATTATTATTAGTAATAAGCATTGATTGATTGATTGATTGATTGATTGATTGAAAAAAAATAGCAACTACCTGTTGGTCCAGTAGTTCAGATCAGTTCTGCTGCACAAAGTCTCGAACATCAAAACAGCATCAAAAACCTTCACTATAACATGACAGCTATAAACTCATGCAAACAAATCTGAATGATAATAGCATCTGGTGTGCAACATTACTGATGTTACAAAAGTCTTCATCACAAATCCATGTTTTTGTGAATCATCTACAGGCCAAAACCAACAGCATGAGAACACACGAACGATGTGCTCCATCAGGGTTTAGTTTAGGGTTTCTCACATCTATATTTGCTCACCTGGTAGAAGTTGGGCCAGTATGTGCTGATGGCCAGCTCCACCTGGTTCCAGCTTCGCCCGGCGGGTCCAGACGTGTTCCACACGGGCAAACCCATGGGGCTGTTGTTCTCCTTGATGTAGACGTTCAGATGTCCAGGCCTGCCGCCCTCTTGACCCGCAACATAGAACTGAAATATGACGCAGTGCGTGTCGTTCTCTTTGAGCTGCGGAGTGAAGAGTAAAGCCTTCTGCCCGGCGAACCGACCCGACGAGTTCACCATCATGAACGCTGAACCTGTGGAGAAGATCACAGTGATGACATGAGCGTGTTTCATCTCACAAAGAAGCCAGATAAATGTGGTTTATGGAGTGTAAATACAGGTGCTGACACTGAGAGCAGATCATCACACGCCGCTGTGTTTATGAGACATATGGAATACATTAATGTGTTTATCAACATGGTAAAATCACTGCAGTGCCGGTAATTGATTAAAGAGGAGCCACTTCATTAAGGGAGCAGCTTAATTCATCTTAATTAGCATTGCTAATTAATGTATATCTGTTTCAATCAGGCTGCTGCCAAATTTAACACACTCTGACTCACGATTACAGACACACACACGGGTGAAGCGCACTAAACACACACACACACACGCTTTCTAGTGTTGTTGATGTTTATCCGTTCACACTGATCCTCTGCCTCTCACGCTGGACATCTGTTTGCTTTCCTTACTGACACTTTCCTGAGTTTGGAAACACCTGCTGCTTATAAACACACACACACACGCACACACACACACACGACATGCTGACATGTAGCTGCAAACTTACTTATAGTTAGAAGAACGTCATTATTCATAATTCAGTTCAGTTTAATAACTGTGTCAATGAAGAGTGCAAAATTCATTCATTATGAAACAAAGTGGATAAGCAGATAACAGTGTCATTATTCAGATCAACTCAGTCCAACAAGAGCTTGTACTGAAACTGAACTGCAGAAACGACTCGCTCTGAACTTCTGAATGTCTTCTGATGTGAGTGTGACCTCTTTAAAACACCCTGATATATCCAGGATTTCCAGGACCAAGGGAACACGTCTCTATTGCACACACACGTGATGAAATGGGGCACAAACCCTGTTAAACCTGGAGGCCTGACCTCACACTGCTGTCACACACACACACACACACACACACAGTCTGCACACGAGACTAATGTGTGTATAACTATCAGCTGAACGTCTGTTTAATATATTCTAGAAGAATCAACTTAAAGAGCTGCTGAAAAATTATCTATGGACACTTATGTAACAAAATTTGTTGCTGCTTTAAAGGATTAGTTCACTTTCAATTTAAAATTCCCTGATAATTTACTCTCCTCCATGTCATCCAAGATGATTGTGTCTTTCTTTCTTCAGTCGAAAAGAAATTTAAGGAAAACATTCCAGGATTTTTCTCCATATAGTGGACTTCACTGGGGTTCAACGGGTTGAAGGTCCAAATGTCAGTTTCAGTGCAGCTTCAAAGAGCTCTACATGATCCCAGACGAGGAATAAGAGTCTTATCTAGAGAAAACATCGGACATTTTCTAAAAAAAATAAAAACTATATACTTTTTAACCATAAATGCTCATCTTGAACTAGCTCTCTTCTTCTTCTTCTCTATTTGAATTCTGGCAGTGTAGACACTGCTAAGTGTATTACTGCCCTCCACAGGTCAAAGTTTAAATTAAATTGTCATATACAATATGCTAGTGCAAGTATATAACACTTAGTTCAAACTTTGACCTGTGGAGGGCAGTAATACACTTAGCAGCTTCTTCACTGCCGGAATTCTACAAGAAGAGAGCTAGTTCAAGATGAGCATTTGTGGTTAAAAAGTATATAATTTTTCTTTTTTTTTTTTTTTTTAGGAAATGAGCGATGGTTTCTCTAGATTAGACTCTTATTCCTCGTCTGGGATCATGTAGAGCTCTTTGAAGCTGCACTGAAACTGACATTTGGACCTTCAACCCGTTGAACCCCAGTGAAGTCCACTATATGGAGAAAAATCCTGGAATGATTTCCTTAAATTTCTTTTCGACTGAAGAAAGAAAAACATGAACATCTTGGATGACATGGAGGAGAGTAAATTATCAGGAAATTTTCATTTGAAAGTGAACTAATCCTTTAAAATTAAGTTTAGTCAACTTGAAAGTTGTACTAAGTGACAATTTGAACATTTGAGTTGACTAAACTTAAAATTTTAAGGCAGCACAAATTTTAAGTTTAAACTTTTTTTTAAAACATTTGTAACAATTACCACTAACTGTACTTAATTTGTCTTCCATTGAAACATATAAATATCTTCTGTATAAAAATATATTTTATATAATATAGTTATATATATTTATAACACTTATTAACATTTGTGAATAAAAATACAGAACATATTTCACAGTGCATTAACTAATAACAGATGCAACTTTTTATTTTAATAATGCATTAGTAAATGTAGAAATTAATTAAGATTAATAAATGTTTTATAAGTATTTTTTCATGTTAACTAATCACATTAGATGTAATTTTACTGTAAAATATTGTAAAATGCATAGTAAAAACTATAATTTAAAACAGTAAAAGGACATTCCCAGACACATTACATATTTTTCATATAAATAATTCTGTTTCTTCTCTATTTTGTTATCAGAAATACACACACACTGCTATTTTTGTCTTGTTTTCCAGTACAAATATCTAAACAATCTTAAATGCTTTAACAAATGCACTTAACAAAAGCAAAACAATTTTTTTTTAAAAGTTGTTTAAAATTTAAAATGTATCAAAATGAAGTGAGTTTATGATTGAAACAAGAACAAATATCTGCCAATGGAGTCAGAAAAATAAACTTAATTCCCCCCAGTAAAAACAAGACTTAATATCTTAAGTTTTACGATTTTTTATATATTTGAACTGGAAAACAAGACAAAAATACCACGCAAGAAACCAGTGTACTAAATGAAATTTATGCGTTCACAATACAGCAAACACTCTCATACATTGTGCAATTAGTTTTTAATCAACTCTAGCATGTCTTCCAGTGCAAATGATGTGATTTAAAGCTGTGTTAATCACTTCAGCACTGCTTCTGTGTAACGACCACTTCCTGTCCGCCAGAATAATTAGCCACCGTCTCCAGCAGCAAATTATAATGAGTGTGTTTTTTTGTGGCGAACACACGACTGTTTCCTCCTCCTTAACAATTGCATGTTCGGCCCAATTAGCCGCGGAGCTGGAGTGTCTCAGAAAGGCCAGCGGCTCCTGTCACAGGTCTGCAGGAGAATGTGTTTATTAGCACTTCAACAAGCTCAGCGTCTGATTGGACGAGAGACGATGACCCTACAACACCTGCTACATGTCACATGACTCACCATCACTCAGAACTCTCAATATGTAAAGACACATTTAGATTTCACAAACTGCAGATCACCGACACGACTCGAATGTTAACGTTAGTTAATGCATTAGTTAAGACCAACAGGAGATATATTTTTACAGCATGTTACTGTTTGCTAATAAAAATGCAATTGTTTATTGTTTGTTCATGTTAGTGCACAAACAAATGAACATTAAAAATGAACATTAAGATTAATAAATGCCATTTAAGTATTGTTCACTCATTAAACATTAAACTATTACAACTGAAATAATTTAAACATTAAAATAAACATGTTGTCACAACAGCAATAATTCTACATCCTTTATTAGTCTAAAGTAGTTTCAACATTTACTAATGCATTTTTAAAAATTGTTTACAACATTAAAGCACTAACAAATAATTAAGTAATTTTATTAACTTACATTGACAAAGATTACATTAAACATTAAATGTTGTAAAAATATTTTTACTGTCAGTTCATGATCATAAATACATTAAGTAATGTTTGCTACACATTGCTAACATTTTAGCATTTTGCTAGCATGATTTATACGGTGCTAGCATGTTTCTAACATGATTTAACACATTGCTAACATGTTTTAACATGTTTCTAACATAAATTAGTACATAGCATGATTTAACATGTTCCTAGTATGATTTTAACATGAATTAACACATTGCTATATATTTCTAGCATGTTTTAACATGTTGCCAGTATGATTTAGTGCAGTGCTACCATGTTTCTAACATGATTTAACACATTGCTAGCATGTTTTAACGTTTCTGGAATAGCATTTCTAGCATTATTTACGACTGCTAATGTTTTATCACACTGCTAGCATGTTTTAGCATGTTGCTTGCATGATTTAGTATGGTGCTAGCATGTTTCTAACAATATCGTTCGAGCATTTTGCAGCCATGTTTTAGCATGAATTAACACATTGCATGATTTAACATGTTTTGAGCATTAGTTACCATGTTGCCAACATGATTTATCATGATTCTAACACAAATAGTACATAGCATGATTTAACATGTTCCTAGCATGTTTCTAGCATGAATTAACACATTGCTCGCATTTTTTCTAGCATTAAATATCACATTGCTAACATGTTTTAACGTTGCTAACATGAATACATTGCTAACGTGTTGCCAATTTGATTTAGTACAGTGCTTGCATGTTTCTAACATGATTTAACACATTGCTAACATGTTTTAACATGTTGCTAGCATGATTTATTGTTCTTAACATATATCTAGTATTATTTAACACTGCTAATGTTTAACACATTGTTAACGTTTTAGCATGTTGCTTGCATGGTTTAATACTGAGCTAACATGTTTCTAGCATGATTTAACTTTGCTAACATGTTTTTACCACATTGCTACCACATTTTAACATATTTCCATGCAGCATGTTTTACTGTTGCTAACATGATTCACCATATTTCTAACATAAATTAGTACATAGCATGATTTAACATGTTCCTAGCATGTTTCTAGCATGAATTAACACATTGCTGTTTTAACATGTTGCTAACATGATTTAACATTTTGCTATCACAATTTAGTATGTTGTTAGCATGTCTTAACATGTTGCTTGCATGATTTAATACTGTGCTAACATGTTTTTAGCATGTTTTAACATGTTACTAGCATGTTTCTAACATGAATTATCACATTGCTAATGTTTTAACATGTGGCTAGCATGATTTAACATTTTGCTACCACGATTTATCATGTGGTTAGCACGTTTCTTGCATTATTTAACACTGTTAACATTTTAGCACATTGTTAGCATGTTTTAACATGTTGCTTGCATGACTTAATACTATGCTAACATGTTTCTAACATGTTTTAACATGTTAATTTATTTAGCTTTGCTAACATGTTTTAACACATTGCTAGCATGTTTTAACATGTTGCAAGCATGATTTAGCATTTTGCTATCATGATTAAGTATGTTGTTAACATGTTCTAGTATTATTTAACACTGTTAACATGTTTTCGCATGTTGCTTGCATGGTTTAATATTGTGCTAACATGTTTTAACATGTTTCTACCACTTATTTAACATGTTGCTTGCATGACTTGATATGGTGCTAGCATGTTTCTAATGTTATTTAGCACATTGCTAGCACGCTTTAGCAGGTTGCTAGCGTGAAGTTTACAGCAAGTCCGGAGATGGTTCAGTGTCATGTGTAGTTTAGTTAAGGATTCATCAGTGTTGTGCTAAACTGACATTGGTAATCGCGTTCATGCAGATGAGCGCCGGCAGCAGATGTGCATGTGCCACGGGTGGGATAAAACACGGATCCTCCTGCCAAATTCAAGCTATTGCACGAAGACTGCTGACATGAGAGCGTATGAAATCATAACTTTAATTTGAGCTTGTCTACTGGTTCCTCACACACACTGTGCACACAAATTACCATGACAATCTGCCGGTGTAATACACACATCAGCGCGTCTGAAGATCACTAACGCCAGCGGATCTCAAAGAAACTCCCCACAGCTCTGACAAGGTGAAACCATTACCTGCTCAGACGCGCCGCGCCACTAATTTACTCAGAGAATCTGCGGTCCGTGAGGAGGCCGCGCGGGTTTATTTCGGGCGTCTTGGCACCTGATGCTTCATTAGGGCATGCTGGGATACCGGGTGAGCTTGTCACACTAATGGCAGAGCTAATTAAAAAGAGTCTCGGACAAGCCGGGCATCACACAACATTATTATGAGAAGAAGTTTCACATGTGTAAGAGATTTCTTAATAATGAGAGACTAAAATAAAACGCATCTGTGTCATATTATTCAAACATCACAGAACATTAACGAGAAGAGTTATGATTAAAGTCTCTCTGTGTGACAGTGATCTCTCCGTCTGATTTAATAATTGCACATAAATGTGGTTTCAAATCAAACTTTACAACGAACTTGCTTCTGACAAACAACAAGCGTGTTTACTAGATCCTAAAATAATACCTGTACAAAACATGCACTGTCGTTTTGCTATGGTAATGTTATCAGATACCATGGTATGTAAAATGTAACAAATTAAAGTAAAAACAAAAATATTAACTTATTTAAAAAAAAAAAAAAAAAGATGGCATGTTTATTTAACATTTATTGCATGTCATGTGAGCTTTAACGCACATCAGAGAAATATGAACATGCAAATGCATTGATAAATAATTAAAATGTAAAACGGGATGTTTTAGTCAAAGTGGTTCAGCTGACAATAACGTTTGGGAAACCCTTATTTAAAGTAAATGGGATATCGGTTTGAAATGTAATTGTGTATTTTAGTATCAATAGCTAGTATCAATTTCCATTCGAAGTTGCGAATTTAACACATGCACAAAACTGGAATATGGCATAAACATTTGCGAATAAAGCAGCGCTTCTATCCCACGTGTTCAAGAGAACAAAATCGGCACTTCCTGGAGCAAAATATCTAATAAAAACGCAAGTTGTTGCAATCAGGCTCTTTTCTCCTCCATCATAAATCTCAGAGCGTCAGACGAAACACAATAAACGCTGTCATGTGATCTTGCGTTCGGATGCTGGTGTTCGGGAACACAATCGAGTGAGACGCTTCTGGAGGAGTTAAACCAAATCATTCTGATGACAGACTTTGACTCAGAACCACCAAACCAACATTTGAGATGCTGCGATGCGATTGGTCCGCTGGTTAGCGCAGTCATCCAATCACAGCCTCTGATGAGGCAAAGTCATGTGCGTTTATTGAGGGATTTATTCGGTAAATGTGTTTCCATCGTAGTTTATGCATGTCAGATAGCAAAATTTATCGGCCTCAATTGAGCACATTCGTTTTTTATGCGCATTTTTAAAATTTATGCGCATCTTGTCATCTCAGAATGTGCATAAAAATAGGTGCGCATAAAAAAATATGTCTTTATTTTCTTTAATATGTCTATATACATTATATTAAGTTTTTGTTTAATTACATTTAGGTATTTTAGTACTTCAACTTAAACTAAAAAAATGAGAAATGTTGTCTTTGCAACTAGATGAAAAAAAAAGTTTAAGTTTTTTATGTTTTTAAGTATTATATATATTTATATAAATATATTACTTTTACTTTTAAGATATAATATATATATTTTTTTTTTTTGGGGGGGGGGGGGGGGGGGGCGGGGAAAAGGCGTCATATTCTGGCTACAGACAAAACAAACCAAGAACCGTAATGAATTTGTTTAAAGCTTTTTTACGGATTAGAAAAAGAAGACTTAATATTGATTGTTTCAGTAGCATACAAACAAAATGTTTTTTTCAAACTGGGAATATAGCCATTACATGAAGAAACGATCAAAGAACACCGAAGCGGTCCATTCAGTCTAATGTGAGTTAGGCTATATGCACTTTTGCAAACACTCCCGATAACGGTCTATACTGCAAAATGAATCTCTTACTTGCATGTTTTCTGCATTTTGTTGTTTATGATGAGAATTCGCGTGAGTTTCAGAATTCAGTCAGTGCAGTGCGTGCACGCCTCTGATTGGACATTGAATTCCTAAACTCAACGAAAATGTGTGTGATTGGTTATAATGCTCAACACTGCAAACTACACACGTACAAAAAAACACTATAATTATGATATAACAAACAAATCTACTGTAAATACAATGCTGCAATTTTCATATTTATAGGCAATGTTTCATATTACGGGTAGACTACTTTCTTTGACCCCCTCGGCATCTTAAGTTGTTGTCCTTCAGGGGGATCAAGCCTTCATTAGTGGGGTCAGATCCTCCCAAAACCCCCGTAATTCACACCCTGTGTGTGTATGTGTATGTGTCTCTCTCTATATATATATATACACATAGTAATAATTAACAGTAATAACCCTGATCATAAACCCTCTTGACGTGGATCACTTCCTCTGACGGACACCAAACTGTCTGACGCTAATCACCAAAGTCTATAGGCATTTACATTCATTACGCTGCGAGCGACGCTGCGAGCGGGGGTTGTAATTTCCAGTAATGACTGGCGCTCATTATTCTGTTCACATTCAGGTCCTGAACCCTGTGAAAATCATTATGTGGTTGAAATCGGAATGAAGGGGCCGCTCTTTAAACTCAAACCCTCCAGGTCTCATTTGCTAATAAAACTCGGCGAGGTCGCACCCCGAGAAAAGGCCCGGCGGCGGCTCTCAAATGTCAATGTAGACAAGCCAATTCTCACATTGTGGCACCAATCAAAAACGCTCTCGCTGTGAGAGTTCGCCGGGCCGCGTGAGGAACCGTGGCCCGAGCTCAATTTCCACAGGAAAGAAAAAATGCAAGAAAAGACGAGGAAAAATAACAGTGATTGAGCTGGAGCTCGGCTTCTCCGGGCTGCTTTTGTCTGACTCCAACAATGAGGAAGGAAAAAAACTTTATCCATCTGTCTGTCTTGTAAATGAAAGCTGAAGAACTTTCATAAACTCTGAGGAGAAAATCCTGTGGAAAAGCTTTTTTGAGGACTGTCTTCTTTAGCCGTGAGCTAATTGGCCGGGGAACAGTCAGCGCCGGCCGTTTCATGATGCGATCAGCCGTTCTCCCACACATCCTACAACATTTTAATGACATTATCCGTGGCGCTGTGTAATACCATCAACCCCGTGCCATAAAGTCACCATGAAATGCCACCTGAAACCCGTTTAATTAATTCAACGTGAGGTGGCGCGTTTCCCAGCGAAACGGGATATTCAGCAAGGAAAAGTGCAGGACTGCAGCGATCAGGGATCGTGAAAACTGGCCGTGTGGAGGGACTGATGACGTCAGCTGAAGCAAAAATCATTTCAGAGGCGTCATTTAGATGAAGGAGTGCAAAAAACTCAGTGTTTCTGTCTCGTTTTCCAGCACAAATATCTCAACATTCTTAAATCAAGATGCATTTACTGGAGAAGAGAAATAAAAACGAGAGCAAATATCTGCCAGTGCAGTCAGTTAACATGAACTAGGAATGAACGATGATTTTAATTAATGCACTGTGAACTAACATGAACAGTTGCATTATCATCAGCTAACATTAAAGATGAATGAATAACGTAACAGATGCATTGCTCATTGTTAGTCCATATTAGTTAATACATTAAAGAGGTCATGACATGAGAAATCAAATTTTCCTTCAGCTTTTGACATATAAGAGGTCATCATACTATACGAATATCCTGTAAGTTTTAGAGCTGAAAACTTCCTTGTTAGTCCAATAAAAGCTTTAATTGACACCAGACCCAGAAAACGACAGGATTTACAAAGTGGGGATCTATGACGTTAAAGGTCAGCAAGTACCGCCTCCGCAGAAGATGATCAACGCCTACTTCATCCCTGCCTGTTTAGCCCCGCCCACCGAATCGTGCATAAGTAACATATGTGGTGCTAAACCAGATCGAGCTACCAAGCAATAAACATGCCGTTGAGGATTACAAAATATTGTGCAGTGACTGAACTCGACAGTAATGCGACAACATGTCAGTAACTGTGTTCATTCTAATGCCTGATCTGATATTAATGATTCATGTACAGTCAGATGATCTTTGTCTGTGTGTCAGTAAATCAAACCAGCGACTAAACGTAAACTTGCATTGTTTCTCTTAGTAGGATGAAAATTAGTTAAAAAATCAGTTATTTAGTGGTGATTAAATTATATGAAGAAAGCAATCAAAGAAAGCCCCCTTTGCAATTGTTGGAGCAGTGCAAGCTGAAGCTGTCAATCAAACAGCGCGAGTTTATCAGTGACTGACGTGCAAAACTCCCGTTTTATTCAACAAATCTCTTAGTTATATCGCGTTTGCACTGTTAGTGAAGATGAAAGCATTTGTTAGATCACTGCTTTCATGCACTCAACATGTCTGTAATCAGCTACAGTGTTCATCTCTGCAACCTTTCATGCCACGATCTGAATATAATGCAACACTTTTCATGATTAGTTAACCTTAGAGCTGTAATAGTAAAAACGCGCTAAAAGAGAGAGTAATACTTGGATATTTAGATATGCAAAGATGTTAGCCAATCACAGCAGTGGGCGTTTACACTGAAGTCTCACAGCAGACACGCCCCTTAAAACAGCGTTCAAACCAGAGGCTAAAATCAGGGTAGGAAAAATGAATCATGAATTATGACAATTTTGGATGTAAAAATTATACTAACATTATAAGTGCACCCAAGGAAACATTATAAAACAATAAACCAACGCAGTTCTTGACCCCTTTAAACAATGTTAACAGATCAGACATTATTGAAAAGTGTTTCCAAAATTTTTAATCACAGTGACCAAATTGATAATGGTTATCACTGTTATTATGGTATTGTTAAAAGGGTTGTGAATTGAGAAATCAAATTTCCCTTGATCTTCTTGACATATGAGAGGTCTTTGTACTATAAAAACAATTTCAGAACTCAAAACTTCCTTGTTAGTCCAAAAACAGCTTTTATTGAAACTAAGGTCAGAAAACCACTCGTTTCAGATGTCGTCACTTTATAACATAATAGTGTGATGAAAGACACGCCTCTGCAGAAGATCGACGCCCACTTCGATGTCATTAGGCTTGTTGGACTTGATGCAGTGCATGCCGGTAAGAAATTTTGTCCGAATTGAGACAGCGTCGACGCCATGTGACTGTGACGTGTGGCTTCAAAGTACCGGGAGAGATTCGATATCAGCCGCCTGAGTCAGCCAGCACAGTTTCTCGAGCGCTGATGACGATACAGCCGTTTCACGATTGGCTGGATTCCAAACGATTATTCCAAACGAAAGGATTATGGAGGCCACTGTGCTCTTAGGAACCTTAAGTGCAGCAGAAATGTTTTTGTAACCTTGGCCAGATCTGTGCCTTGCCACAATTCTGTCTCTGAGCTCTTCAGGCAGTTCCTTTGACCTCATGATTCTCATTTGCTCTGACATGCACTGTGAGCTGTGAGGTCTTATATAGACAGGTGTGTGGCTTTCCTAATCAAGTCCAATCAGTATAATCAAACACAGCTGGACTCAAATGAAGGTGAAGAACCATCTCAAGGATGATCAGAAGAAATGGACAGCACCTGAGTTAAATATATGAGTGTCACAGCAAAGGGTCTGAATACTTAGGACCATGTGATATTTCAGTTTTTCTTTTTTAATAAATCTGCAAAAATGTCAACAGTTCTGTGTTTTTCTGTCAATATGGGGTGCTGTGTGTACATTAATGAGGGAAAAAATGAACTTAAATGATTTTAGTAAATGGCTGCAATATAACAAAGAGTGAAAAATTTAAGGGGGTCTGAATACTTTCCGTACTCACTGTATAGCGTCACATTATGACGCAATAGTCCGCCGAAAGACACGCCTCTGCAGAAGAAGATCGTCGCCCACTTCTACATCATTGCCTCTTTAGCCCCGCCCAAAAAAGTCTAAACGCCCAAAAAAGTCTAAGTCGCTACTTCAGGAAAATCATTTTAGTATAAAATGTTTTTTTACAAACTAGCCTGTTATATTCAGTAGACTGAACAGAATAAATGACATTGTATCACTTGAACCTGTGCAAATTGAGTGCCAGTCACAGAGCTTCACAAAGCTTAATGACATTTTAAAACATGTTATCATCCATTATTTATTTATTTATTACAAAAACGTCTTTATTTTAATCTTGTCTCAGTTGAAGTAGAAGGACACTATTTTGTGTCTGCCCTATAATCATATAACCGTGTCTTTTCTGTCCTGTTTGACTTTCCTTCTGACATCACAAACATTCGCACAAAGTTGCAAATGCGGCAAACGCAATTAGCGTGTTGTGGCATCATGGTAATGGCTGTTTCCCGCGGGACGTCATCTTTAGCTGATGTGATTGAAGTTCTGATTTAATTCCTGCCGTCCTTCAGTCTTTATGACAGAATAAACGTCTCTGCGCAACAACAGGAGGGATGTTTTCCATCCGCAGGGGGGATGAAACACAGTATTACTGTATGCAGAACACTTAATTCAGTTAATGAGGCTGTAAAAACAAATAACATTCCAGACGAGGCTTCATTAGGAAAAAAGTATGAATTTCGCTGCTTTTGATCTTGAGAGACGAATATTCTGGATTTCTTAATAGGCCGTGTGAAAACGACTCCAAATGGATCTGCAGAAATGCAATCAAATTAGGTTTGTAAATGGAGCAGAGTAAGAGTCATGTGACTTCAGGGTAAAACACAGATGGGTCAGATCATGATGTCTGAAATGTTAAAAAAATATTTTCATGCAAGAATTTTCACAATCCTAAAATTCAAAAGGCATGTAAAAAAAAATAAATAACAAATTTATACTGTGAAAATTAATATTATAAATATGCATATATAGTATTTGGAAAATACTTTATTTTGTCTTTTAAATTAATTTATTTTCATCAACGTTTTATTTATTTTATTTAATCTTATTTTTACATTTTTTCACACTTAACAAATATCTGCCAATGGAGTCAAAACAAAATAATCTTGTTTTCCCCTTAAATTAAGATTATGATTTTGACTCCATCGGCAGATATTTCTTCTTGTTTTAAGCACAAACTCACTTCATTTTGACACATTTTTCAGAAAACAAGACTTCATTTCTTCAGTCATTTAGTTTCTCCAGTAAATGTATCTTGATTTAAGAATGTTTTGAAATTTCTGCTGGAAAATAAGACAGAAATACTGCGGAAAATACTTTTTAAATAACTGCATTCGAAGTATATCCTGACAAACTAGTTAAAAATATGCTGCAATTAAAAAAAAACAAAAACAAAAAACAAATTAAATTTCAGTTTTATTCTCAACCGAGCTGTGAATGAAGCTCAAGCGTTTCGGTGCCGGTTCTCCAGTCTTTGGTCTCGTCCACATCTTCAGGCGTTCTCTTCTGACTGACGTTAACTAGTTCCTCTAAAGATTCACACACACATCTACAGGCAGGAGAATCATCATGATTGATTCAGCAGAACACAGAGCCGGATGGAAGAGAGAAACTAATTAATGAGAGGCAGAAGACCTTCGTTCTTAACTTCTCCCACAATCCTTTGCTGTGAGACAGATATGGCAGCAGAGTCACATAAAACCCTCCACATCCAGAGACGTCAACCCCAAACGCAGAGACTACTAGTGTGATTTACAGTTTCCCTGATGAATTAAGATGCATAATTCATCATTTATTTACAAGAACTGAATTTCCTCTGTTGTTTCAAACACTGGCCAGGAAAATGCATTTTGCATTAAGTTCTATTCAAATGTTCAAACTAGTTCAAGTGCAACATGTCACTCAGATTAAAAGGAGGAGGAGAAGAAGAGGAACAACAAGGAGGAGGAGGAGAATAAGAGAAGGTGAATATGAAGTAGGAGAAGAAAAGAAGGAGAAGGAAAAATACAAGGATAAGAAGAAAAAGGAGAAAAAGGAGGAGGAGGAAAAAGGAGGAGGAGGAGGAGAAAATGAAGAAAAGAATAAGGAGAAGGAAAGGAGGGGCAGGAAGAGGAAAACAAAAAGGAATAGAAGGAGGGGGAGGGAGGAAAAGGAAGAGGGGAATGAGGAGGAGAAGGAAATAAGGAGGGGAATGAGGAGGAGAAGGAAAGAAGGAGGAGGAAAAAATACAAGGATAAGAAGAAAAAAGAGAAGAAAGGAGGAGGAAAAAGGAAGAAAAGAAGAAGGAGAAGGAAAGGAGGGGTAGGAGGAGGAAAGGGAATAGAAGGAGGGGGAGGGAGGAAAAGGAGGAGCGGAATGAGGAGGAGAAGGAAAAGGAGGAGGGGAATGAGAAGGAAAAGGAGGAGGGACAGAGGAGGAGAAGGGGATGAAGGAGGAGAAGATGGAGGAAAAGGTGGAGGGGAATAAAGAGGAGGAAAAGGGGTGTATAAGGAGGATGAGGAGGAGGAGAAGAAGGAAAAGGAGGAGGGGAATGAGGAGAAAAAGGAGGAGGGACAGAGGTGGAGAAGTGGACGGAGGAGGAGAAGATGGAGGAAAATGAGGAGGGGAATAAGGAGGAGGAAAAGGGGTGTATAAGGAGGATGAGGAGAAGGAGAAGGAGGAGGAGGAGGAAAAAGAGGAGGGGAATGAGGAGGAGGAGGAAAAGGAGGAGGGGAATGAGGAGGAGGAGGAGGAAAACGAGGAGGGAAGGAAGAGGAGAAATATGAGGAGAATAAGACAAATGAGGAGAAGAAGAAATAGGAGAAGAAAAAGGAAGAAAAGGAGGAGGAGGAAAATGAGGAGAGGAATGAGGAGAAAGGAGGGAGGAAGAGGAGGAGAAGGAGAAGAAGGAATGGGAGTAGGGCAAGGAGGAGGAGAAGAATAAAAAGGAGGAGAAGAAGATGGAGCAGGAAAAGGAAGAAGGAGATGAGGAGGAGGAGGAAAAGGAGGAGGAGAAGGAAAAGGAAGAGGAGGAGGAGAGGAATGAGGAGGGGGAGGAAAAAGAGGTGTATAAGGAGGAGGAGAAGGAAAAGAAGGAGGAGGAGGGGAAGGAAGAGGAGGTGAAGGAGTATAAGGAGGAGAAGAAAGAAAAAAAGAGGAGATGAAAAAGGAGGAGGGAAATAGGAGGAGAAGGAGGAGGGGGAGGAGGAAAAGGAAGAGGGGAATGAGGAGGAGGAAAAAAAGGTGTATGAGGAGGAGGAGAAGAAGGAAAGGGAGGAGGAGGAGAAAAAGGAGGAGAAGGAGGAGAAGGAGGAAAAGGATGAGGGAAAGGAGGAGGAGAAGGAGGAAAATTAGGAGGGGAAGGAGGAGGAAATGGAAGAAGGGAATGAGAAGGAGGAGGAGGAAAAAGAGGTGTATAAGGAGGAGGAGAAGGAAAAGGAGAAGAGGGAGAAAGAATTAGAGACGCATGTTTGTGGAGGATCTCAGATGTTCATCAGAAAGCGTCTCCAGCTGATCTCAGTCCAGGAGAAACCAGAGAACCGCATCTCCACCACTGCTCTTAATGATCGAGTCATGTGACGCACGCGTGATCGATACGAGCGCGCTAACAAACGCATGTTTGAGCATTCATGAGCGACTGACGTGTAACTCACTAATGCGAGCTGACGCTTTGATCCGTGATCGGCAGGACTCCTGCAGGGCATGTTAAACTTTCATCCAGCTGCAGCTGTGCGGGATAAACACACGCCATCCACTGAACGCCTCTAATTTATGATTGATTCGACTCTTAATGGACTAGCTAAATCATCTAACCTGAATTCAAAATCAACTTCAGTCACACAGAGTTTATGTTTCTTACCAGACATATTTTTACTAAACATATATTTATTTTTTCTTCTGATGGAAAAGAAATTATTTGGTTGTTTCCAGTCAAAAGTTTGGAATAATTGCGATTTTTTAATGTTTGTGAAAGAAGTCTCTTCTGCTCACCAAGGCTGCATTTATTTGATCAAAAATACAGTAAAAAGAGTGAAATATTATTACAATTTAAATTGTATATGCAATTTAAATACATTAATATTAAATTTAGTGTACCTCAATATTTAAGTAAATAAAACTGATTGAATATTTTTTTTTTTTTTTTTTTTTTCAAAATAATCAAATCTAATTATTTTCATTTATATGAACCAATATTACACAGAACAGGAACATGACTTAAGGAAGTAAATTGAGTTTCCATGTTGAAACTAGTCTAAATGACACGATGTTTACAAAACTCAATGACCAAATACAAATAACATTAAATTCACTGCATATAGGAAATATTCAGTGTATTGGCCAGCACCACACACACAAATGAGGAAGCACTCGATTTCACAGACACACACACACACACAGACAGAGAAAGGCTTGAAATTAGCAGCGTCTCCTAATGAATGCGGCGCGTGTCACTGGAGGGAGATGGGGATGTAATCTATCTGTGGAGCAGCGTGTGTGAGATTACGCGTCAGATTCAAGAGGAAAACAATATCCATTCATTTAGAGCGCCATCTCGTCCTGACATGAGCAAAACAGCGTCTCCATTAGTCTGATTCCTGAGGTGCTGTCAGTCCCACGCCAGCTCAGAGTCCTCATCTCAAATCAAATCAAACGCGATCAATGCAACATTAAAGAGAGAGAGAGAGACGCAGCAAATACGGGAAAAGCATTCTAATGACTTCCAATATGCCACTGCTAGAGGAAAAATGCTTTAATTAAAATAGATTTGCGTGTTTTGATATAAAAATTCATTCCCAGACCTTTTGTCTTTCCTCCATTACCGGCACAATGGAGTCAGCCAGCTGATATCGAGCGCTGGTCACATTTACGGCCTTTTACCGTAATGTGAGTGATAACCGGCTGGTTAGTGGTGGAACGTTACCTCAGAGGACTGAGAGTTGATTCTGCCGGTTATATTCTCTAATAAAGTGAGGTAGTGATCGTCCACCATCTCAGCGACTTTGCTTCCCATTCATTTCCTCTAGTCTTTCAAACAATCCTCAATAAAGAGCTCCAACCAACCAACCAAACCAACCAGAACAAAATACAAGGTTTAATTCAGTGGGGGAATAAATGCACCATCCCATGAAGCGCTGAGAACGACGTCAACTAACCAAATGACCTATATAAGTCAATCATTATAGGTATAAAAAAATAATTTTGAAGTTCAATTACCACATTTTCAAATATGGACAAAATGAATGGGATTTTCATTTCTAACACTCAAATATATGATAAAATAAGTAAAACTTTAACTTCCAGATAACATGCAAAATAGATTTCACTGCAAAAAACTCTGTTCTTCCTCAGTGTTTCTGTCTTGTTTTCCAGCACAAATACCTAAACATTCTTAAATCAAGATACATTTACTGGAGAAGCAAAACACTGAGGAAGATATGCATTGTTTGCAGTATATGCAACCTTCATTTGTGCACAGATTAAGACTTTTTAAGACCCACAGAAATCCTGGATGACCTTAAGGCTGTAGGTTCAAATCCCAGAAATGGTTTGTAAACTACCACCATCACATCCTCAGACTAAACACTTAAGCCCTGTTGAAATAATCAGCTTAAACTGCTCTGTTTGGATGGTTTTAGAGGGGTTTTCGGCATGACTTGTGGCCAGGATGAAAGTTCCTGTATAAAATGAACTCCCAGAGCGCCCTAGCAACTGCCTAGCAACAGCCTATCAACCACCCTTAACACCCTAGAAACTGACCCTAGCAACCACCTTTAACACCCTAGCAACCTGCAAAACAACCACCCAGAGATCTCTGGCAACTGCAACACCCTAGCAGCCTTGTAACACACTAGCAACTTTATAGCTACCACATGGCAACACCCTAGCAACCCCCTGACAACCACCCAGAACACTCTGGCAACTGCCTTGCAACACCCTAGCAGCCTTGTAACACCCTAGCAACATCATAGCTACCATAAAGCAACACCCTAGCAACCACCCTTAACACCCTAGCAACTGCCTAGAAATCAGCAACGCCATAGCAACCACCCTTAACATGCTAGCAACCCCTTAACAACCACCCAGAACACTCTGGTAACTGCCTTGCAACCCTAGCAACCAACCAGAGCACCCTAGCAACCACCCTTAGCACCCTAGCAACCCCCAACAACCACCTAGAACACTCTGTCAACTGCCTTGCAACACCCTAGCAAACCAACCAGAGCACCCTAGCAACTGCCTAGAAACCAGTAACGTCCTAAAAACTATCCAGAAAACCTTAGCAACCCCCAACAACCACCTAGAACACTCTGGCAACTGCCTTGCAACACCCTAGCAACCAACCAGAGCACCCTAGCAACTGCCTAGAAACCAGTAACGTCCTAAAAACTATCCAGAAAACCCTAGCAACCCCCAACAACCACCTAGAACACTCTGGCAACTGCCTTGCAACACCCTAGCAACCAACCAGAGCACCCTAGCAACTGCCTAGAAACCAGTAACGCCCTAAAAACTATCCAGAAAACCCTAGCAATCCCGTAACAACTACCCACAACTTCATAGCTACCACATAGCAACACCCTAGCAACCATTTAGAGCACCCGAGCAACTGACCCTAGCAACACCCTAGCAACCACCCTTAACATCCTAGCAACACCAAAACAACCACCCAGAACACTATGGTAACTGCCATGCAACACCCTAGCAGCTTTGTAACACCCTAGCAACTTCATAGCTACCACATAGCAACACAATAGCAACAACCCAGAGCACCCTAGCAACTGCCTATAAACCAGCAACAGCCAAGAAACCACCCAGAAATCCCTAGCAACCACTAAGAACACCCAAGCAACTGCCTAGAAACCACATAGCAATGCCCTAGTGACCACTCAGAACACCCTAGCAACTGACCCTAGCAACAACCTAGCAACCACCCATAACACCATAGCAACCACCACGGCAAGCACCAGTCACATTTTCTTCATAAAATGTACACGTCATTGAGAAACAACATGACCTCCATCACCACCAATGAATGACCGGCCAATAAAAGCAAATAAAAAGCCACAATCAAGTACAAAATACTACTAATTCCTCAGCGTCTCACCGGGTGGCATCCACGGATCCGGCGAAGGCTTTTCACTGGTGTCAAACTGCTCCCAGTCAAGGTCATCGTCCCGCCCTTGGGTGTATCCACACGAGGAGAAGGGCTTCTCGAAGTCACAGTCACCTGCAACAAAAGGACAGACATTGATAATGTCAGCGCGTTTCTCGGCCTGGAAATGAACGGATGCATCTATTACGGTTCTTTCCGTCCTAATGCGGCCGCTCGTAATGCAATATGCCAAACAACAGCAGCGCTTAAACAGAGATGGAGAGGGATTCAAACCGCACGCACGGCACAACATATATTACCATCATTAGCCGTGCCGCGTGCCTATTTCACAATGACAGAAATGAAGTGTCCAAACTCTATCATCGTTAAACGCTGGCTTGCCGCCGTGCCACCAAACATAAATTTGATTCATTTCGCAGCGGCGTGCGACCAGACCTCCCCTTCAAATCATCTGACGTTAGTTCCCATTCATCCTAATTCTCCTCGCGGGACACACGGCCCGACGCTGTCATCCGTGCTTTTAATTCCTGCAATAAACAGGTGAGCATGTAAAAGAGAGGGAGTCTTTATAAACGCATTCAGACGTGTCGTTTATTTATTTATTGACTGTCAAACATCATTTGTTTGGGCTCATCACTGACTCAAGCATGAATTTTGCAACTGATAGATAAAACATTAACAATTCTGTTCACACACTTCACCTTCTAAAGAGATCCAAAAATGTTCATAATGTGAAGGTTTGCTGTGTCACTGAAGGTCAATGTCGAATTTATTTATACAGCACCATTAAAAACAACAGAAATTGACCAAAGTGCTTGAAAATAATAAATACAGAGCTGTAAAAAATACAAATTGTCATGAATTTACCAATGGATGGATCTTCTGCTGTTTCACCTCTACATTCAGGCCTGGTGTTTAACTGCATCCCTACGACGAGTGTCCGAGTGAACAAAACGTTCAAGGCTGTAATTGTGGGTAAACAGAAACGAACAGGTGTACCAAAACGATTATTGCCACATTTTTGGCCAAGTCACTTACAAACATTGAGGTGAGATTTATTCTGCCAGAGCGCGCTGAGTGCATCTGAACGACCCGACGCCAAGGCCAAAAGTTCTGTGCACTCCAGAGTAAATGGAAAATAATGGTGAAATAAATGAATATTTCAGTACGCGGAGCGCTGCAGCGCCTGCAAACTCATTGTAAATCAACATAGGAGCTGCTACAGATGCATGCACTCACACACTCTCTCACACACACACACACACACACACACACACACACACACACACACACACACACACGTTCCTCTGAGCACAAATGCACAATAATGCTTGCATAAACAGGAAAAAGAGAAAAGCACCTTTTACATGCCAGATCTGATCAATCACTCTTGAAGCGAGATGACTGAGGCGTGTGTGTGGGTGTGTGAGCGTGTTTACAACCCTTTTATTTACATAATGTGATTTCTGAATGTATGTAACAATATACAGTAAGATATAAAATATATACATTAGGCTTATTATAAGTAAATATAAAAGTTGCTTTGAAGAGGAAAAAATACTTTTAAAAATTGCCCCATCATGGTGAAGTTGCTAACCAGTTAACAGTGTGAAAGTGACTTTACACTAATGATGTGTTTGTGTTTTAATGTGTGTGTAATTACCTGCTGATATATGTACACGTCAGTCTCTGATTCAGTCCTCAAGCTGTTAGCGTCTGATGTATGTGTCCAACTCTACGTGACTCAGGCCTGTTTTACAGCCCAGCGCTTCACTGATGACAGATATACTCTATTGTCTTCCTCCAAATTCATGCAGTAACTGTTATCTGATGATATATTCAGGCTTTTGTCCGCTTACACGAGTGAGACGACAGGAGATTTAGTGAGCGCTGAAAGGAAGGAAACAGTGGCAGAGGAGAACAAGCTCATCTTCTATTCTCTCCTCGCTGTCAGGAGACACTGGAGGTGACAATGGAGTCGCGGCTCAGACAGACAGCCTTGAAAGTGCCGCTCCGACAGTATTTCATGAACTCAAGAACATACAGTGAAGAAAAAGCCGTATCACTGTACCTGCACAGCCACTGCAACACTGTGCTTATGTTCTTACAAGCAGTTATTATGATTAACTGGAATAAAAACATAATTAAACTAAACTAAAATATGATAGTCCACTTTAGACATTCTACTAACTCTCATTAGTGCACTGTAAAAAATGCTGGGTTAAAAATGGACAAACCTAGGGTTGTTTTAACAAATGGGTTGTTTTAACCTAGCAAATGGGTTGTTATTTTGACCTAGCAAATGGGTTATTATAACCAGCGAATGGGTTATTTTAACTCAGCAAATGGGTTATTATAACCAGCGAATGGGTTATTTTAACTCAGCAAATGGGTTATTATAACCAGCGAATGGGTTATTTTAACTCAGCAAATGGGTTATTATAACCCAGCGAATGCGATTGGGTCGTTTTAATCCAGCGAATGGGTTATTTTAACCCAGCAAATGGGTTATTTTGACCCAGCAAATGGGTTATTATAACCAGCGAATGGGTTATTTTAACTCAGCAAATGGGTTATTTTAACCCAGCAAATGGGTTGTTTTAACCCACCAAATGTGATTGGGTTATTTTAACTCAGCAAATGGGTTGTTTTAACCCAACAAATGGGTCGTTTTAACCCAGCAAATGGGTTATTTTAACCCAGCAAATGGGTTATTTTAACCCAGCAAATGGGTTGTTTTAACCCAGCAAATGGGTTATTTTGACCCAGCAAATGGGTTATTATAACCAGCGAATGGGTTGTTTTAACCCACCAAATGTGATTGGGTGGTTTTAACCCAGTGGTTGGGTTGTTTTAACCCAGCAAATGGGTTATTTTGACCCAGCAAATGGGTTATTATAACCAGCGAATGGGTTGTTTTAACCCAGCGAATGGGTTGTTTTAACCCACCAAATGTGATTGGGTTATTTTAACTCAGCAAATGGGTTGTTTTAACCAAACAAATGGGTCGTTTTAACCCAGCAAATGGGTTATTTTAACCCAGCAAATGGGTTATTTTAACCTAGCAAATGGGTCGTTTTAACCCACCAAATGTGATTGGGTTGTTTTAACTCAGCAAATGGGTTATTTTAACCCAGCAAATGGGTTGTTTTAACCCACCAAATGTGATTGGGTTATTTTAATCCAGTGAATGGGTTGTTTTAACCCCAGCAAATGTGATTGGGTTATTTTAACTCAGCAAATGGGTTGTTTTAACCCAACAAATGGGTCGTTTTAACCCAGCAAATGGGTCATTTTAACCCAGCAAATGGGTCGTTTTAACCCAGCAAATGGGTTGTTTTAACCCACCAAATGTGATTGGGTTGTTTTAACCCAGCAAATGGGTTATTTTAACTCAGCAAATGCGATTTGTTTTTTTGGTTGTTGCTGGGTAGTTTTATTTAACTCAACTATTGTTTGAAAATTACTGTATTGCATGCTTCAAATGAACCCAAAATATGTTGGAAATTAACATTTATTAATAAGCTTAATGAATAATAATTAACAATAAACATTTATTAAATTGCTTAATAAATGTTCATCTTTTGATTATTACTCTAGTAATTGTGTCTGATTTTTAATTTCCAACATATTTTGGGTTCATTTTAACCAAGAAATACAGTCATTTTTAAAGAATAGTTGAGTTAAGTAAAACTACCCAGCAGGTTGGGCAAACATTTAACCCATTTGCTGGGTTAAAACAACCCAGTTGCTGGGTTTGTCCATTTTCAACTCAACTTGGGTTGTATTTAACCCAGCATTTTTTAGAGTGTGTATTAGTTTAGTGTTAGTAGACATGTACTTGTAAAGTTACTCATAGTTAGTATCATGGGCGGCACTAGAGAGGATAGCAGGTGCTTCAGCACCCTCAAGAAAGACAAAAGCACCCCATAGATTTTTCCTGGAATCAGTTATATACAGGCTGTATTGTATTTAATAAATAAGCTGATAATAAAAACACCTTACGCATACATACAAGTAGGGCTCGATAACGTGACGTGTGTTGCACTTATCGTGCTTATAGGCCTGTCCCCGACTAAAGAATTTTCAGTCAACTAGTCGCACGCTATATTAAAATTAATATAATAATATACTAAACCATCCTTTAATATATAGGCAGGCGTATTATAGCTTATTCCGTGCTCAAGCTCCGCATAAAGTTTGCCTCAAAGCAGCGCCAAAGTGATTATGAATGTGTCGGGAAAAAGAAGACATTTTAATTATTTATTAATAAACTAGTGCTTTCTGATTCAGTGTCGGCTGCAAAGATGAAGTTGCCGAATGCCGACGCTGACTCACCATCTCCACAGTAATGCACCTTTTCATACGGACTACATAATGAGAGTGGGTGAGTTTTCCATATATTTATTTTATTATTCATATAAAAAATAAAAATAACCTGTTTTGGTTATATTTACTATTAATTACCCAGCTCCCCCTGTTAATGATCTAGCAGCCCCTCAGTGTTCAACATTCTCTGGTGCCTCCCCTGGATAGTAGAATGTCTGAAATAAAGCGTTACCAACTAACAAGAGTCCTTACATACAATTCACTGCACTGATGAGGAGCTTCACGTTTCTCCAAACCAGTTTCTCGATCAACTTGAGCTCATAAAACTATGAAAACGGTCTTATGTTTCCAAACACACTCCATCAGCGTCTGTTTTCATACCTGAAAGGACTGTTTGATATGTGATCTTCGCGTGTTTACAGTTTAACCGGGTCCGTGTGGGCGGAAAACTCTCTGTATGAGACGCCGAATGACGAGGCACCTGGGACAGAGAGCAGGTTATTGCTGCTTAATATGTGGAGTCGTACATCAAAAAGACAAATGCAAATCAAACCAGCGACGTCAACCTCCAACACGGCCCTCTCCTGAACGCTTCACACACACCGCTAATCTTTTATTTCTGTTCAAAGCCCTATATGAGGCGCAGGGAGTCAGCGTGGGGCCCTCGGCGTGTGACGGCGTGTTTGTGCGTGTGCGGCCCCTCAGCGTGAGCACGAGACCCTCGCCGCATGTAAGCAAACACAGACTTAATGTCGGCCCATTGATCATCTGTGTTTGCACTTCACCAACGCATGTTTGTTTCTGGAAATGCGCATAAATCTCAGACTCGAGGGGCCGACTGTATTTCAATCAATGTTTGTGCTCGATTGTTCTGCATCCGAACACACAGAGACCGCGCCGCATGTAGGACACGAGACGCAAACGCTCCCGTTCGGCGTTAGAATGGAGGAGGAAACGTGTGGAAAAACTGGTTTCGATTGCTGATCCGGATTTCGCATTAGGAGAGTTTTACCAGATTCCACCAGGAATATGTTTTAGAATATTGTTTAATTGAATGACATCTAACCTGATACAACACGCATATAAATGCACCATATTTGAAGATTTTCTGTGAATGTCAACTTCAGTTTGGATCTGTTCCTCACACAATATGACAGATGACAGATTAATTTGTGCCAAAATAGGATGCATGACTGTTTTTGGATGAACTAAATAGATCATTCCGTCATTAATTACTCTCCTTGTGTCGTTTCAGACCTTTCTTTTGTCTGTTGAACACAAAAGAAGATATTTTGGGCTTCAATGTTGTTTGGTTCCCAAAGTTCTTCAAAATATCTTTGTTTGTGTTGCACAGAAGAAAGTCATACAGGTTTGTAATGGCATGATGGTGAAATATCCTTTTAAATGTATTTATTTTACTCTTTTATTTTAGAAAAGAAAATGAGGCTGTCAGCTGACAAAACATCTTTCCAAAAAAAATTTCAGCAGACAAAAATTCCATAAAACAGTTTATTTTAGCTAGTTGCCAAGGCAACATTATTAACTTTCATTTAGTTGAAGTACTAAAATAACTAAAACTAAACTAAAAACGAAAGCTAAAAAAAATAAATAAATGACAAAAACATAAAATTACTTAACATTTTACAAAACTAAATACAATAAAAACTAGATATTTTATTTAAAAAAATAAATAAAAATGACAAAAATGCAACAAAAAATAATAAAAATTTTACTGAACTAAAACTTGACATTTAAAAAATTTATAAAAATGTAAAAAAAAAAATTACAATTTTTACAAAAACTAAAAACAAACTTAAAAACTAGTCATTTTGATTTAAAAAAAATGCTAAAAATAACAAAAACAAAAAATACTAAAAATTTTACTAAGACTAAAAATGAAAACTTAAAAACAACTAGACCTCTTATTAAAAAAAAAACAAAATTACTAAAAATGTAACAAATTAAAAATGAATACTAAAAAATTTACTAAAACTAAAAACAAAAACTTAATAAAAACTAAACATCTCATTTTACAAAATAATTAAAATGACAAAACAACAAAATTACTAAAAATATAACAAATTTAAAATGAAAACTTGACAAAAACTAGACATTTAAAAAAACGAATAAAAAAAAAATTACTAAAATTTTTACTAAAACTAAAAACGAAAACTTAAAAACTACATATTTAAATAAAATAAAAATAACAAATATTACTAAACATTCTATTAAAACTAAAAATGATTTTTTTTTTAAAAACTAGTAAAAATGACAAAAACAAAAAATATTAAAAAATAAACATCTCATTTTACAAAAATAATTAAAATTACAAAACAACAAAATTACTAAAAATGTAACACTAAAAATGAAAACTTGACATTTAAAAATAATAAAAATGACAAAAATAAAAAATTACAAAAAAAATTGAGAAAATTAGTTTACTTAAAATGAAAACAGAAAATCTAAAAAAATAAAATTCAAAATATAAACAAACTATAACAGTATATCAATGAAAGTAAAACAGCAGCAGTTGTAAAGCGTTAAACACACTCTTCATTCAGCCGTAGTAAAGCGTTAATATCTGCTCTCTGTTTGTATCAAACCCAATTAGAGCATTTATCAATATGTAGAGCAGGTTCTCCAGTCCGAGCGCCACATAAATGATGTGTTTGGTGTAGAGCGGGAATGATGGATGAAATCCCGCTTCACTGAGGTCTGATAACACACTTTATCTGAAAGCTTCTCCTAGAAGTAAACGAGTCTCCGGCTGCTGGTAAACGCTTGTTTCTCGTGTTCAGATGTGGTTAATTAACATTCTGCCCGACTTGCATTGGTCTGTATTGGTGTTATCCATTAGAGCCGATACTGACCGATCGATTTAATTCCGTCGCGGACCCTGAAAGGGTTTAATTCCTTCTCGTCCACGTCCTGAGACACAAACAGAGAATTGCACCTTTGCACAGGTGTCTCAAACTCAATCTGGAGTGCGTGCGCACATTCAGGGATGTGTTTTAGCAGCCGGCGCCCTCTTCGTCCTTGAAATTAAATGCTAATGCATTATTTCACCATTTACCAGCAGGGAGTCGAACACCTCGACCGGCCGACACCTGAGAATCAAAACAAAAGAGGCGAGAAGAATCTCGCATTCAAATGAATCTGCGTTTCTGTCAGCGTTTTGTGCATCAAAGTCCATTAAAAAGCATCACAGCGCTCTGCCTCCAGACAAACCAATCCATTAATGACTGCAAAACATCTCAGATTAAATACAACTCAAGCCCTCTTAACCCTTACAGAACACTACGGTTATTGATCTCGCTGAAAAATAGCATTAAAAATGAAACGCTCTTCAAACAAAACATTTAATATTTGGCCTTTATTGCCATGATAACTACTGCAGATCAATATAATATCCATATAATTTAGTCCCTCCAAAAGGCGTTCCTGTAACTAAAACTGTTCCCAGTTCCAGATTTTAAGTTTATTCCACTCATTCAGTTTGAATTCAAGTAACAAATCAAAAAAGTCTTAACAGCTATACAGCTACTTAAATAAGTTCATCAAACTCAAAGTAATAAAGTTACATAAGACTAATATTGGTGCGAAGCAATGATGACAGAACAGGAGATGAAAGCTATAAAAGCATAACCTACAATATAAAAATCTAATTTCTCTGAAAAAATTGTGTTTAAAAGAAATTAGAAACCATGGAATAAGTTCAAATTTCTTTTAAATATGTTGTGGTCAGCCATAAGCTACTAGATTAAATGAATTTCTACAACTTAAATCATTAGAGTTAACATATTTCTAGAAACTTATTCCGATTGAGTTCTGCTTAATAAAATTAGTTTTTGAGCGTGCATGACAAATATTTCTTAAGTTGAATCGACTTTTTTTTTTTACATTTAAGTAAAATTAACTAATTTCATTTAGTGATTTTCACTGTTCTGCAAGAAACACACTGATGATATGAAGGACTAATACGCTTTGCATAAAGATGTCAATCAAATGCATTAATGTAAACATTTACTAGATTTATGCGTTATTTATGCGACTTACAAAAAGAGGTGCAAAAGCTTAAAATAATTATTTTTGTCTTGCTTTCCGGTAAAAATTGAAACATTCTTGTACATTTACTTGAGAAGCTTTAAAGTATTTCTTTATGAAAAAATCTATAAAAATTTAGTTAAATTTAGTAAGTGAAATTAAATATCTGCCAACATGGTCAGAAAACAAGACTTAACAAGGGGAAATATTAAGTAATTCACTTTTTTTGCAGTGCAAAAAGCAATATTCATAATATATTTGTAATATACATTACAATATTTGGTAACGCTTTAGTTTAGGGTCCAAATCTCACTATTATGTCGCTTATTATCATGCATATTACTAGGATATTGGCTGTTTATTAGTACTTATAAAGCAGATATTAATGTCTTATTTGGCATGTCATATTCTACATACAACAACTACCTTACTAACTATTAATAAGCAGTAATTAGGAGTTTATCGAGGTAAAAGTCGTAGTTAATAGTGAGAATTGGACCCAATATTCATAACAAGCATTGCAAAGAATATTTCCTTTCTCTTGTTTCCAGTTCAAAAAGAGACTTTAAGAAAAATATCTTGTTTACCCTTTAAATTAAGTTTATTTTTGGCAGATATTTTTTAGGCATTTTGAAACAAGACTTCAGTCATTTCTCTTCTCCAGTAAATGTATCTTGATTTAAGAACATTTAGATATTCGTGCTGGAAAACAAGATCATCAGCATTTGCATTGAGCGACGCCACAAGACAACAAGATATGGAAGCACAAGCTAAATGTGTGGAGGATCACAAACACAGAGGCAGATTGTGTGTTTGACTTTAGTGACAGTGAAGCAATTATCTGGACCAACACGACCCTCGGAGCGCCTCTCTCTCCGCGGCGGGATCAGGTAAACTGTGAGGCTAACTAGGGAAGACAAGGGAAGTAATTGACAAGGCCTGTGCGTGTCAGCGCTGGAACTGCTTTACAGAGATTTCATTTACTCCGACAGCGAACGAGACACACGGAGAGAGTCGGACGCATTCGTCCCTGTCAGCCGGCTCTTCTCAGAGCTCATAAACGCCGCACACGTCGTGGTCTGTGTTTTTAAAGCGTTCGCACCTCTCTGAGAACACACTATGGTCTTCAGAAGCGCACACTCACACAAATCTATCCATCTTTTTAGCAGCGCCAGCCAGGGGCGAGAATCAATACGACCGCCCCTCGATAGAGGAGCCAATTTCTCCTAAAGATTTTCCAGTCAGACTTAAAAGGCCTTTTGTTATTGCAGTAGGAACAAAAGTAAACTTTCAGCATCAGACCGCGCTGGGGAAAGTTCTCAAGAGGACGCTACGCTGGCAGAGACCGCCATCAAATAACACTTACACACACATTAATCTATCTCAATGAAGAGAAGACCGTAAAACTAATCATGATGACTAAACCAAATGCACAGTTCAAAAACAACGCGTCTCGTATTCATATTCATATTCATATTTATACGGTTTCCATCTAAAAATCTTCACCTACACTGAAATCAAATGTGTTGGATTTCGAAGTAGTAAATTTCACAGAGAACTACAAAGAAACAGAAAGTAGTGTTATTAGAGAAATTTACTTAAACATGAAATTTAAAGTAGAAATTTAACTGAAATAGTGTTTTCTTGTAAAACGTACTCCAATAATCCTTTGAAAAATCATTTTTCGAGTTTGTTCTTCACTTCATTCTAACGTTAATGAATTCAGAGTTAAATGCTGATGGATTTCCATTAAAACACCTAAACTATCTCCATATAAGGGAAGATTTGCAGCCTTCTGAAGATTAAACATGCATAAATTTCATCTTAACATGTTATTGGGTCAATGACGTGACGGGTCATTTTTTGTCCAAAGGCCTTAATAATAACAAAAAACAAAGATATGACATCCAAAGTATGTAAGGTAGTACAACTAGATCTCTTTTACTGAATCCAAAAGGTTTTGATTATATTTTGCTACATATTTTAAAGATTCATTCATTCGGTTTAACCGTCCAAAGCTCAATACAGCCATTTCATTTGTGATTAAAATACCTTAAAATGTAACAAATGTATATATTTTTTATTCTGGCATGATTTTATAACATCATATATCAACATAGTGCAAAATGGTATTAAAATGATGTGTAGAAGTCGTTGCTTTGTTATGAGAAAGAATGTCCGGAAAAATTTCTCTTCTCCAGTGAATGTATCTTGATTCAAGAATGTTTATGTATTTGTGCTGGAAAACAAGACAGAAACACTGAGGAAGAACAGAGTTTTGTTTTTGCAGTGCACCTTTGATCTTAAATTTATAATAAATGTTAATATGAAAGTTATTGATGCACAACTTTCAAGCAAATCCAAGGTCATAGATTCGATTGCATGAATTAATAAAACGCATATTTTGAATGCAACACAAGTCGCTTTAAATAAAAGCATCTGCCAAATGTATAATTTTTTTTTTTAAATGAATCATGATTTGTTTCTGAAAAAGTTCATGCACAGATTTAGTGAATAAAACCTAGTATTTACTTGCTCATCACCAATGAATCTTTCACACTGGAAGCAGTCCAAAACACATTTATACAAATATATCATAATATATAATACACTGCTGCTTTAGTCTTGCTTTAAGCATGCATCTGATTGGTCCATATTAATGAGGTGCTGTGATGGGAATCAGATCCTTTAAATAAAGAGAGTTTCATCCCTAAAGTAAAGCTGCATAAACACACACAGACACAGAGTGTAGCTATACTCTATTATGAAAAATGAGATTCATTCTGCAGTCATATTGTTTTCTTCCACAATTATATATCAGCATAATCAGTGGTTTAATAATCATTTCAGAGCTGCATTCCTTTAATCAACTATCCTCTGCTGTACGATTCCATTTGTGTGTGTGTGTGTGTGTGTGTGTGTGTGTGTGTGTGTGTGTGTGTGTGTAAGAGAGAGAGAGAGAGAGAGAGAGAGAAACGTTGTGCTCTAAATCAATACAGCCATAAACAAAACTAGAAGGGAAAATAATGAAATGGATGAGTCGACCTGGCTGAAGGTCAAACAGTCCAATTACAGCAAATTAATGTCCCCGTTATGAATGTAATTAAAACAGCAGCATATAACAACATGTGCTCATTCAACAGGAACTCTAGTTAACCTAGTCAGCTCCCTACCTAGACGACATACAGACTCCTGATGGGAAGGTAGACAGACCAACATGCATCCCTAATGGAGAAATCAATCCCACAATTCACAACAAACAAATCTGTAATATAATAGAGCTTTATACAATACACACCATTTCAAAACAGATTTACAGACATGGAACTGTTTTATTAAGAAATTAAAAAAAAAAAAAAAACGGTTTTGTTCTATTAAGAGATTTAAATATTAATTGGTTTTGTTTTGTGCCAAATAATAATTGGTTTGGTTCTATTAAGAAATTTAAATAATCAGTTTTGTTCAATTAAGAGATTTAAATATTAATCGGTTTTGTTTTGTTCTAAATAATCGGTTTTGTTGTATTAAAAGATTTAAATATTAATCAATTTTGTTCTATTACATCATTTAAATACCAATCTGTTTTTTTTTTTTATTAAGAGATTTAACTAATAATCGGTTTTGTTTTGTTCTAAATAATAATCGGTTTTGTTGTGTTCTAAATAATAATCGGTTTTGTTGTGTTCTAAATAATAATCGGCTTTGTTTTGTTCTAAATAGAAATCGGCTTTGTTTTGTTCTAAATAATAATCGGTTTTGTTTTGTTCTAAATAATAATCGGTTTTGTTTTGTTCTAAATAATAATCGGCTTTGTTTTGTTCTAAATAGAAATCGGTTTTGTTTTGTTCTAAATAATAATCGGCTTTGTTTTGTTCTAAATAGAAATCGGTTTTGTTTTGTTCTAAATAGAAATCGGTTTTGTTGTGTTCTAAATAATAATCGGCTTTGTTTTGTTCTAAATAGAAATCGGTTTTGTTTTGTTCTAAATAATAATCGGCTTTGTTTTGTTCTAAATAATAATCGGCTTTGTTTTGTTCTAAATAATAATCGGTTTTGTTTTGTTCTAAATAATAATCGGCTTTGTTTTGTTCTAAATAGAAATCGGTTTTGTTTTGTTCTAAATAATAATCGGTTTTGTTTTGTTCTAAATAATAATCGGCTTTGTTTTGTTCTAAATAATAATCGGCTTTGTTTTGTTCTAAATAATAATCGGCTTTGTTTTTTTTTTTCTAAATAGAAATCGGTTTTGTTTTGTTCTAAATAATAATCAGTTTTGTTTTGTTCTAAATAATAATCGGCTTTGTTTTGTTCTAAATAATAATCGGCTTTGTTTTGTTCTAAATAATAATCGGTTTTGTTTTGTTCTAAATAATAATCGGCTTTGTTTTGTTCTAAATAGAAATCGGTTTTGTTTTGTTCTAAATAATAATCGGCTTTGTTTTGTTCTAAATAATAATCGGCTTTGTTTTGTTCTAAATAATAATCGGTTTTGTTTTGTTCTAAATAATAATCGGTTTTGTTTTGTTCTAAATAATAATCGGTTTTGTTTTGTTCTAAATAATAATCGGTTTTGTTTTGTTCTAAATAATAATCGGTTTTGTTTTGTTCTAAATAATAATCGGTTTTGTTTTGTTCTAAATAATAATCGGTTTTGTTTTGTTCTCAATAATAAACGGTTTTGTTTTGTTCTAACTAAAAATCGGTTTTGTTTTGTTCTAACTAAAAATCAGTTTTGTTTTGTTCTAAATATTAATCAATTTTGTTCTATTAAATTATTTAAATACCAATCTGTTTTGTTTGATTAAGAGATTTAAATATTAATCTGTTTGTTTTGTTCTCAATATTAATTAATGAAAAAACAATCGGATGTCAGAGGAAAAACTGCCGGGAGAAAGTAATTAAACAATTTTTGACAATGGTTCATCTTGTAGTAAGCGAGAGTAAACAATTCTCAGACAACATCAAGAGACGCTGCAACAAACTCAATGAAAACACAAACACAAGATGGCAGAGAATGTCATAAACTCAATTCATTCAAAACTGAAACATTCCTGTAAAACATATCCCCAATATAAGCACGTGCGCGGTGTATTTATAAGAATATGGCATCATTAGCTCACGTCAGACTCTAGTGGAATGAGTTGTCGAGTCGAGTCTTCACATGACGAGTTTCTGTCTATGTAGAGCGCTCACTTATGAGCCGCCTATGTAGGCAGCAGACAGCAAGACAGCTCACTTCTGTCTCTCTCTGCCAATTCAGCAATTACTGGTCTTCATCCTCCACCCGGACAGACCACAGCCGCTCTCGGCTCTAACAAACGCCTCGTCTTTCTCCCCGCGTGTCCCTAAAGACGCCGCCACCAGCCAATCTCAGGTAATTTAAAGCCGCTTCCAGCCACCTCGGTGCGAGCGGCCCTCAGGGGCCCGTGACTCTCTTCTGTCTTTCTCTTATTTCACCTCTCTATCGACAGCTCCCGGCAAGCAGCTCTCGCTCTAAATCGCATGTATATATACTGTCTGTTTGGGCACTTTGAAGTCGAGAGGATTTAACCAATCAATCGCTATATCATCATCAATCACGCCGTCGCTCTCACTGCGATCGATTGGACGGTGAAATGGAGCAGTCGGCACACAGATTTGGACGGATAATCTGAGCCGTGCATTTCTCCTTTCAGCTGATACATGTCAAAGGAGAGAGAGAGAGAGAGAAAGAGAGAGAAGGTGGACATTCTCTGCTGAAACACAAAACTCAAAATGGACAATTCTTATTTTGCAGGAATGCTGCAGTGATTTATGCACATTATTATTATTATTGTTCAATTCATGTTCTGGTAATCTTGAATCAGAATATCTTCTCCTCCCTCTTGCAGCATCTCTTCTCTGATGACGAGGGCGGGGCAACCTGTCACTCACATGAGATCCACCAATAGCAAACCACAACCATCCAATCAATTCCCCACAGATAAAATCAAGCCCCGCCCTACATTTGTTCTTGTTTGCAAAGCCGTTTCTATTACATAATCTACAATAGTATATTTCAATATCTACTATATTACAATTCTATAACGTTATACAATGAACTTTCAGTTGTATTTGAGTAATAACTTGTTTACAGTGATGCAATTAATGCTGTCTGTCGCTAACGCTGATTAGATTTATAAAGTATTGTTGCTTTTGAGAATGTTTTAGCGGAAATTGAACATCAAGTGAATAAAGTTGAGCAAGCGGCGTCTAAAAGAAGCACCTTTCCGCCTCAGAGTGGTATCATTTGAAAAATGGAGAGAAAATTGCGACAATTTCTCAAAGGAGAAAATGCAATGTTTTGTCGGTGCTGAACAGCTTGGTTAAGTGGACGGTCTGATGGGGGCGATTTGAGCGAGATTCACGGGGTCCGTCTGGTCATTATTTCAATCTCTGCCGGGATACGGGTCCAGAATGTTGATGCGGGCCGGAGCTGAGCTCATGTGAATGCATGAGAGTCGCAGCCGCTGGGGTGCAGCTTCAATTTGGACAATAAAAACAAGCAGGAGGGGCGATCGAATCTTTCCCGAGCGCGGCAGAGAGGTGGACAATGGAATCTTCCGGAACACTTCCCTGAGGAGAACAACAATAGAACGTCTCGGAATCACTCATGACAGCTCGTGACATGACAACTACATTCATCTGGCTCTCTGATGAGGGACGTGTTGGTTTTAGCTGATGGTTTGTGTTTATGTTCTGGTTGATATGATGAAGCCGGCGTCCGGCTCCTAACAGCTGCGGCCGTGTGTGTGGATCTGGATGTGAATTGATTCTCTATGAGGGGTCTGTTCGATACGGCTTTGCTTCAGAAGTTGCCATCCTCCACGTCCCCCTGCGCTTCGATCTGGACTGACTGACCACCCGGCCCGAATGCTGCAGAAGAAAACACTGGGATCCGTTCCTCAGTTAACAAACCTTCTCCGGTTCAGGGAAGGCCGGGGCTTCAGACCAGCTCTGCGGTAAATAAAATAAACTACTGGAACTACTGACCAGCAGTGGTTTACAAGACGGTTTAAAGTGTTCCATCCAGGGCAGGGAATTAATGCTGGCTTGGGGCAAAAATGCCACCACAATTAACAAAAATGCCACTAAACTGAACAAAAAATGCCAATGAAATGAACAAAAATGCCACTGAAATTAACAAAAATGCCACCAAAATACACAAAAAAAAGCCACTGAAATAAAAAAAAACAACGAAATATACAAAAAAAAGCAACCAAAATGAACAAATTTGCCACCTAAATGGACAAAAATGACACTGAAATGGACAAAAATGCCACCAAAATAAGCAAAAATGCCACTGAAATAAAAAACAACGAAATATACAAAAAAAAGCAACCAAAATGAACAAATTTGACACCGAAATGGACAAAAATGACACTGAAATGGACAAAAATGCCACCAAAATAAGCAAAAATGCCACTGAACAAAAATGTCAGCAAAATAAAAAAAGGCCACCGAAATGGACAAAAATGCCACTGAAATGAACAAAAATAGACAAAAATGCCGAAATATACAAAAAAAGCAACCAAAATGAACAAATTTGACACCGAAATGGACAAAAATGACACTGAAATGGACAAAAATGCCACCAAAATAAGCAAAAATGCCACTGAACAAAAATGTCAGCAAAATAAAAAAAGGCCACCGAAATGGACAAAAATGCCACTGAAATGAACAAAAATAGACAAAAATGCCGAAATATACAAAAAAAGCAACCAAAATGAACAAATTTGCCACCGAAATGGACAAAAATGACACTGAAATTAAAAATCCCACCAAAATGCCAATCAAAATGAACAAAATTGCTACTGAAATGAACAAAAATGCCACCAAAATACACAAAAAAGCCACTGAAATAAAAAACAACGAAATAAAAAAACAACGAAATATACAAAAAAAAGCCACTGAAATGGACAAAAATGCCACTGAAATGAACAGAAATGGACAAAAATGCCACTGAAATTAACAAAAATGCCACCGAAATTAAAAATCCCACCAAAATAAACAAAAATGCCAATCAAAATGAACAAAATTGCTACTGAAATGAACAAAAACGCCACCAAAATACACAAAAAACACTGAAATAAAAAAAACATCAACAAAATATACAAAAAAAAAAACAACCGAAATAAACATAAAAGTGCCAATCAAAATGAACAAAATTGCTACTGAAATTATCTAAAATGCCACTGAAATGAAGCAGAAAGTTTGAAGGTTTACCACCTGAGATAGTTTGAAGTTAAAAATTTCAATATTTGACATGTAATCAGGTAAAAAACGCCCCAGGAAATCACTTTGTATTGTATTGTAGATATTGGCATCCGCAGCTTTACACCAATAATGTCAATAATCAGACGTGATCTGTTTCTCAGAGCGTTAGAGAGAGATTCAGTCCAGCAGAATGAAATAATGACTTCAAGAGACGCTCAAAAATGAACAAACCTGTATGACTTTCTTTCTTCTGTGCAACAATAAAGGAAGATATTTGTAAAAATGTCTCAATTTCTTTTGTATTCAACTTAAGTCATACATGTTTTGAGAAAATGACGACGACATGATCATTTTTGTGTGAACCTACTTAAAAACACACACCATATTTAATAGATTCTGCAGTTAATTTATGTTTTTCAGCTCAGTTCTGTACATTTATCTGTTGTAGTCGCATCTCTGATTCAATTCTGTTGCTCATTTCAACCACACCTCCTCTCTGTGAAACCCCGCCCTCCAAAGACACGCCAGCCAATCCAATATCAGCAAACCTGAATGTGCACAATGATTGACAGAGGCTAAACGCCTGCAGGCCACGCCCCCGGACTCTCCTGTGCTGTTCACACACACTCTTAAATAAATACGTAGACATTCACTCGAAAGTTAACTGCGTCGAACACTTTTTCTTCAATAGTTTGACTGTAGTTGAACTACTTTATATTCTGAGCAGTCATTAGCTTGACAAACTACAGTTTCAAAGCAACTAATCCACAGAAAACACAATAAAGCGAGAAAGAGAAAGACAACAGGGATATTTTTCCTCACATTTGTTTCCACTTTCTGTCTCTCTCGCTATATAATCTGCATAAGTCTAATTTGTAAACGGCTACAATGGAAGAAACTAGTCCGCTGAGGGTTGATCTTCAGCTGGGACGCTCATTATGTTTGATCATCGCAATAAACAAGACCATTAACACGCCTTGTTGTTTTTAAGATCTGTAACAAATTCCTGTTGTTTTCTTTCCTTTTCCGCGCCGTGAGAGAGAGGGAATAATTCAAGGTTGAGCGTTCTGACACACACTTTGGAGAATTATGAAATGAGTGGGTAGAAAATGAAAAGCTGGTGTAATTTATCATGAACAAGTGAAGCAGAAATCAGGTTATGTGTGGAACCCGATACACCAAACCGCATGTGGAAACACCCCACAGTCCATTTATCCCGAAATACCTGAATATCCCACTCTGGAACACGATACACTGCACAAAAATGATTTTTCAAAGGTAAAACAAATGCATAAATGTAAATAAACAACAATCCTCTTGTGTAGAGTGGGTCAAAATGACCATTTTCGCCTGAGATTTGGAGCCAAATTACAGGGGGGTAAAAATGACTTTAAAAAGATGGCAGCATCTTTATTTTAGTTTTACACAGAGATTGAAGTAAAATCCATTGACTTTAGCAATCTTTGTTGCATTACATGCCAATGGTGACAACTCAAAAAATGCGAGAAAAAAAAAAAAGCACTTTTCATGTTTTTCCCTCAAAGTTTGTAACTCAAGAAGTGTTAAAGATATCTTAACATCCTTTTATTTTCTGGTTCTTAAACTTTTCTTTTGGTATCTTCATTTTTCAGACCCAGTGTGGTTCATTTCCAGAGATATCAGGATCTCAACGTGGCTCCGAGAGTACCTTTTCAGTGCACAATTTAACAATCTAGTGCTTTTTCCCATTTTTGAACTCTCATCATTGGAATATAGTGCAACAAAGATTACTAAAGTCAACAGATTTCACTAATATCTGTGTAAAACTAAAATAATGATGCTAAAGTCATTTTTACCTGCCTGTAATTTGGCTCATTTGACCCTCTACACAATAAGTGGATTACTCAGTAAATATACATCCACAACATTGTCACGGGTGCAAACACGGAGACGAGAGACAGATCCAATTGCAGGTAATTTATTGGGTAATCCAAAATCGTAGTCCACAAACAAGCATGGGTCAAAAGCCAGGTAATCAGTCCATCAAAAAAACAAGAACAAAACACGGGAACAGGAAAAAACACAGACCAGGGAAATGTGAACTGAAAACTCCATGACTAGAACAGAAACCAACAGGGTATAAATAGACAGACACTGATAACATAATACAAGACAGCTGTGTGTAATGAACATGGATAATGAGTCGGGTGAGAGTGTATGGGAATTGTAGTCCATGTAACGGGTGGAAATGAGAGTCCGGGATGGAGTGCCCTCTAGTGGCTGATAGGGCACTCTCACTGGTGATCGTGACATTACCCCCCCTCAAAGGAGCGGCTACCAGACGCTCCACCAGTCAAAAAAAACAAACACAAAAACTCAGGAGGGAGGTGGACAGGAGGAGGATCAGGGGGAGGGATGGCGGGCCAGATCCAGGGTCCCCAACTGATAGCCAGGGTGGTGCTGGAGGAACTGACCAGGCTGGTTCCAGCGGTTCTAGAGTCCTGGCTGGGTGCCAGGGTGGTGCTGGAGGAACTGACCAGGCTGGTGCCAGCGCCTCTGGAATCCTGGCTGAGTGCCAGGGCGGTGCTGGCGGAACAGACCAGGCTGGTTCCAGCGGGTCTGGAGTCCTGGCTGATTGCCAGGGTGGTGCCGGAGGAACTGACCAGGCTGGTTCCAACGGTTCAGACGGCCTGGGCAGTGGCGACAGGGCAGAAAGCCTGGGTGGCGGCGGCAGGCAGAAGGCTTGGATGACGGCGGCAGGACAGAAGATCTGGGCGGTGGCGGCAGGGCAGTAGGCTTGGACGGCGGCGACAGGGCTGGCCAAGGGTGCTTCGTGGCCATATCAGGGAGAACGAGCAGCTCGGTGACGGCCTCCGTGGCCGTATCAGGGAGAGCGGCCAGCTCGGTGACGGCCTCCGTGGCCGTATCAGGGAGAGCGGCCAGCTCGGTGACGGCCTCCGTGGCCGTATCAGGGAGAGCGGAGGACTCAGGGACGGCAGCGGGCTCGGACTGGAACTGCTCTGGGACGGCAACGTGTTCGGACTGGAGCTGCTCAGGGACGGCAACGTGCTCAGGCTGGAGCTGCTCTGGGACGGCAGCGTGCTCAGGCTGGGGCTGCTCTGGGACGGCAGCGTGCTCAGGCTGGGGCTGCTCTGGGACGGCAGCGTGCTCAGGCTGGGGCTGCTCTGGGACGGCAGCGTGCTCAGGCTGGGGCTGCTCTGGGACGGCAGCGTGCTCAGGCTGGGGCTGCTCTGGGACGGCAGCGTGCTCATGCTGGGGCTGCTCTGGGAAGGCAGCGTGCTCAGGCTGGGGCTGCTCTGGGACGGCAGCGTGCTCAGGCTGGGGCTGCTCTGGGACGGCAGCGTGCTCAGGCTGGGCTGCTCTGGGACGGCAGCGTGCTCAGGCTGGGGCTGCTCTGGGACGGCAGCGGGCAGGGCAAGGCGCTTCGTTGGCGCCGGCAGGGCAAGGCGCTTCGTTGGCGCCGGCAGGGCAAGGCGCTTCGTTGGCGCCGGCAGGGCAAGGCGCTTCGTTGGCGCCGGCAGGGCAAGGCGCTTCGTTGGCGCCGGCAGGGCAAGGCGCTTCGTTGGCGCCGGCAGGGCAAGGCGCTTCGTTGGCGCCGGCAGGGCAAGGCGCTTGGAGAACCCACGAACAGCCACTAGAGTGGTCTCCAGGCCTTGTAGGACGGAGGAAGCCCTTTTCCTCCTTCTCCTCCGCTTATGAGGGTGAGGCAGTGGCTCACCCAAAATGGACTCACTGGCTGGAGCGGACCTACTGACCGGAGCGGGCTCTGGAGCAGGCTCACTGGTTAGAGAGGGCTCACTGACTGGAGCGGGCTCTGGAGTGGACTCACTGGCTGGAGCGGGCTCACTGACTGGAGCGGACTCTGGAGTGGACTCACTGACTGAAACGGGCTCTGGAGTGGCCTCACTGACTGGAGCGGGCTCTGGAGTGGCCTCACTGACTGGAGCGGGCTCTGGAGTGGCCTCACTGACTGGAGCGGGCTCTGGAGTGGACTCACTGACTGGAGCGGGCTCTGGAGTGGACTCACTGACTGGAGCGGGCTCTGGAGTGGACTCACTGACTGGAGCGGGCTCTGGAGTGGACTCACTGACTGGAGCGGACTCACTGACTGGAACGGGCTCAGGAGTGGACTCACTAACTGGAGCGGGCTCTGGAGTGGACTCACTAACTGGAGCGGGCTCTGGAGTGGACTCACTGACTGGAGCGGACTCTGGAGTGGACTCACTGACTGGAGCGGGCTCTGGAGTGGACTCACTGACTAGAGTGGACTCACTGACTGGAACGGGCTCTGGAGTGGACTCACTAACTGGAGCGGACTCTGGAGTGGATTCACTGACTGGAGCGGACTCACTGACTGAAGCGGGCTCTGGAGTGGACTCACTGGCTGGAGCGGGCTCTGGAGTGGACTCACTGGCTGGAGCGGGCTCTGGAGTGGACTCACTGGCTGGAGCGGGCTCTGGAGTGGACTCACTGGCTGGAGTGGGCTCTGGACCTTGGGGGAAGAAGGGAACCTTCCTCCTTCTCCTCCTCCTCCTCTTTTTACCAGGGTTAAGCAGAAGCTCAGTGCCTACCTCCCCTGTGACTTCTGGAACAGATTCATGGGCTGGAGCATGTACACTGCCTGGTAGATTAGGTGGGATCCCCCTACCCCGATCTTCAAGGTAGTAGACGAACCCCCAAAAATCCATGTCACCCAATCCATCTCTCTCCCTCGACGGCAACGGGTCATCCAGACAACCGTTGAAAAGGTCAATCAGACACGCATCATTATAACCTAGCCCTGCCGCCAGGGTCCAAAACATTTGTGCCAATCCACCAACCTGATGACCCTGTTGCCGCAGGGTGGTTAAATTGCTCAGGCGAGCCATCCGTTCCCTCACAGTGGTAGGAGGAGTGATGTGGATCCCCATCCTGCTGGATCCTTAGATGATGGAGTTTTCTGTCACGGGTGCAAACACGGAGACGAGAGACAGATCCAATTGCAGGTAATTTATTGGGTAATCCAAAATCGTAGTCCACAAACAAGCATGGGTCAAAAGCCAGGTAATCAGTCCATCAAAAAAACAAGAACAAAACACGGGAACAGGAAAAAACACAGACCAGGGAAATGTGAACTGAAAACTCCATGACTAGAACAGAAACCAACAGGGTATAAATAGACAGACACTGATAACATAATACAAGACAGCTGTGTGTAATGAACATGGATAATGAGTCGGGTGAGAGTGTATGGGAATTGTAGTCCATGTAACGGGTGGAAATGAGAGTCCGGGATGGAGTGCCCTCTAGTGGCTGATAGGGCACTCTCACTGGTGATCGTGACAAACATTTCATATTTTGGCTCTCATCATTATTTATGTTTGTCTTTCTTTAGAAGAATTAAAAGATTAGCTGCAGAAGTTTTGTTGACATGAGCCGTTTTATATATTTGCGAGACAGTCAATGATCCATATTTCATATGGTGCAAAAATAAATGTGTTTCTTTCATTATAACTTGAACAAAACCAGAGAAACACAGAATCAGTGCATCCCTGTAAACGTCACACCTCAAACTCATGTTCTTCTATCTTACAGGAGCTTTAAAGCGCAACAACTTCATCCCATCAACTCTTATTGGTGCGTGGCTTCATAAATTATAAATACATTGGTAAATCTTACGGTCTGCTTCATCTTTAATCAGTGCACTAACACACAACAATAATCTTGAGCTTCAGCCAAGATAATCTATTTGACATATTAACAGGTTTATTTGTTCCTCGTGATGTTTGTGGCCTCAGAAGCGTTCGGAGGATTTCTTCTGTTTTTCCAGCCAGTGTTTTGTGGACTTTGGAGGTTTGTCGAGCGTTTAATTGATGACGGAAGGAAACATGACAAATAGCGCTCCGCACCTGAGTTGTTTCAAATTTAAACAGTCGGTGGCATGAATTAATTGTGTTTTAAACAAAGAGAAGCTGCCCAGCCGTCCCATAGCCTCATTAATACTGTGAATTATTAAATCCCATTGCCGTGTGAAGACTTTTGACCTATTTTTCCATGAACTATTCCATCATAACGGCACACGTCACACAGAAAACACCTCAGTGTTCCTGCATTTGAGAAGCAGAACATGTTAAACTATTTAAGAAATCTTGAACAAAAAAAAAAAATCTGTTATATATTACTTGACCATTTTTAAATACAAAATAAAAAATAAATTATTGATGTTAAAGACATTTAATATTATTTGGCTTAAATATAAATAAAATAAATAAATAATATTATAAATATACATTATTTATGTATTATTATTGTTGTTGCTGTTGTTGTAAATATAATAAAATATAAAGTAATTATTCATAGTACATTTATTATTATTATAATTATTATTAATATATAATATAAATATAAATAATTAATGTTAAATGCATTTATTATGATTATAATTATAAATATAATAAATATTCATTAATAAAAATATGTATATAATAAATATAAAGACATTATTAATTTTATATTTACAATTATTATTGTTGTTATATTATAAATATATAACATAAATATAAATAAAGAAAGTATTAATGTTAAATACATTTTTATTACTATTAATATGATTTATTATCATCATTATAAATCTATAAAATGAACAAAGACATGTTTAATTTTACATGTATTATTGCATGTATAATTATTATAAATATATAATATAAATACAAATAAAGAAATTATTAATGTTAAATACACTTAATATTGTTTGGTTTAAATATAAATAAATTAATTATTAATATTATAAATACATAAATTATAAGTGTATTATTTTTGTGGTTGCAAATATAATAAAATATAAAGTAATTATTGTTACATCTATTATTATTATTATTATTATAAATATATAATATAAATATAAAGAAATGATTCATGTTAAATACATTTATTATTATTATTATTGCTATTGTTATTATTATTATAAATATCATAAAAATAAATGTTTAATGGTAAATACATTTATTAGTATTATAAAAAGCAATTATTTATCTTACATTTATTATTATTGAAATATATAATATAAATAAAGACATTATTAATTTTACATTTACTATTATTATTGTTGTTATTAGGCTATTATTATAAATATATAGTATAAATATAAATAAAGTATTAATGTTAAATACATTTTTATTATATATTATCATTATAAATATATAATATAAAAAGTCATTAAATTTTCATTTATTACTATAAGTATTATAAATATATAATTTAAATACAAATAAAGAAATTATTAATGTTAAATACATGTATTATTAGTATTATAAATATATAACAAATATAAAGTAATTAATAATAATGTTGCTTCTCAAACAAATAAAAACTAAACAAAATAATCATAACAGGTGTAAATGCAAGTGACAGACATCACATAAAACACACAGCTGAAATGAAAAATAATAACAGAGTGAGAAGAACAATATGCAAGAGCGTTCCTTGAAACTGAATGATCCGTCTGACGTCTGGAGGAACGAGGGAAGGTGCCGGTGATAATGAGGAGAAAAGACCTTTAAGAGCTTGTGAGAAGTAAGATGAAGTGGAGTCGAGACGAGTCGTTCACAGCAGACACAGCTGACGTGAATCTCTACACACTGATTTCAGCAGCTTCACTAATGAAGACAGAGTTATGAACGTTAACTCTCAGAGTCCAGACACACTCTTTCCATTGCCTTTTTCCCCAATCTCATATTTCAGTAATCATCGTTTCATTGGAAAACTCAGTTCATCCTGTGAAAACATCATGATACAATGGAAACTACTTTAAAAGGGCTGGTTGATTATGATTTGACTTTTTTAACTTTAGTTAGTGTGTAATGTTGCTGTTTGAGCATAAACAACATCTGCAAAGTTACGACACTCAAAGTTCAATGCAAAGGAGATATTTTCTTGGGGCTGGTAGGGACTACAACGAGCTTAGTGACATCACAAACCCTAAAATTTACATAAGCCCCGCCCCCGAGAACACGCAACAAAGGGGGCGGGGCCATGTTGGGCTGCTTTAGAGAAGAGGAAGAGTTGTTGTAGTAGAGTGTTGTTGACATGCCGTCATTTTACGCCGGACTGCTTCACAAACGAGGCTCAATTCAACACAAAAGATGAACATGACGGCACATGCTAGTGGATGAGTTGAATCAACTCCACAGCAACTACATCAATTTATCCACTAACCATTCAGAAACGTCTAAAAGTTGTAACTTCTTCCTGAGTCTCTCCATCAGTGTCGACTCCGGTTTGAACAATGTAAGGCTGAACACTTTCGTCATTTTGGCTGCGTGAGATTCTCCAGCTTTGTTGTTGTTGAGCTGTTAAAGCTCCGCCCTCTTCTGGAAAGGGGGCGGGAGCAGCAGCTCATTTGCATTTAAAGGGACACACACAAAAACGGCGTGTTTTTGCTCACACACAAATATAATAAATGATCTGTGGGGGATTTTGAGCTGAAACTTCACAGAAACTTGACTTAGTCGTTTCTCTTCTCCAGTAAATGTATCTTGATTTAAGAATGTTTAGATATTTGTGCCGGAAAACAAGACAGAAACACTGAGGAAGAACAGAGTTTTTTGCGGTAACATCAACACTATCGGTGATGTTTGCAGAGTGTTTTTCATCAACAGAACACAGTAAATCACTCTTAATTATATGTTTTAGTCCAGATCTACCTGACGTTCAGGGAAACTCAGACAGCTGCCAACCAACTGTTTCTCCACTAATGAGCTCGCCGAGAAAACAAACGGGAACTTTCTTTGCACTGATGAGGCATTCGGCTCCAGAGATCTCCAAACTTCTTCTGCTCTTATTGTGCGTCGGCAGAAACACACTTCAGATTATCATTCACGTCTGCTCCGGGACCCGCAGGTTTACGTCTCCTAAATAACAAGCAACTTGCCCGACAAACTATAACAATGCATTGCAATGAGCGGCATGTCTGCTTTTAAAAGACGGATTATGAATATTCAGGTAGCGCAGCCATCTGCTCCGAGCATTGGAGGATGAGAACGGATCCACGGCAGAATATTTAATTATTACATCTGAGTGTGGTTACGCTTCTCTGCTGCGGTTCAGAAAGGACGGATGCAGATGTTTAATGAGAAGCGAAGCATTGTGAGGAATTCATAATTCAGTTCTGATTCAACTTGTTCATTAATCGCTCAAACCGCCTCCAAAAACATTCTTGACCAAACTCTGTGTCGGTGTCTGAAGTACCAGTGCAGGAGTTTCTGATATCATCTCAGCGTCAGCCTGTTTACGACATTATTCAAACCATCTGTCAGCGACACTGAAGCCCGAGCGCTTGATTAATAATTAGTCTAAAGGAGAACGGCACAGTCAAAGCCCGCAGTAATACCTCCATTATTTAACGGCAGCATGCGTTAATTAAACCTCAGGCTTAACGACAGGCTGCCGTAGCGCAGGATCTCCGGCAGACGAAGGAATGACTGATTGGGATTCTGAGTTCTAGATTCCAGAACATTCCGCTCAGATTTCTGCAGAGAAACCGGAATCATCATGAAACAAAGAAATAAACAGATCATGATGTTTAGCAAGCAAGAAACAGATCGATTCTGGATATTTATATCGTCAATAAATTCAAAATCAGTATTTTTGTCTTGTTTTCCAGCAAAAAATATAGAAACATCTTCAAAGCAGGAGAGATTGTGAAGCAAAATTGCTTAAAATAATATTTGTTTTCAACATTGATAATAATCATAAATGTTTCTTGAGCAGCAAATCATCATGATTTCTGAAGGACCATGTGACACTGAAGACTGGAGTAATGATGCTGAAAATTCAGCTTTGATCACTGGATATAAATTACATTTTACTATATATTTACAAAGAAAACAGCTGATTTAAATTGTAAAATTATTTCACAATTTTTACTGTATTTTTGATCAAATAAATGCAGGTTTGCTGAGCAGAATAGATTATTAATAAAAAAAAAAAATCCTACCAAAATACAATTTTTTGAACGGCAGTGTATATCTGAAATTAAGATTTTTCTCACCCAATTAGCAAATTTGTTTTAAGTTTTAGCTCACAAAATTGTGTTAGGTTCTTGCCAGTTAAACTAGTTACAGAAACACAATATTTAAAATAAAACAACATGCACAGTTGATCTAAACTCTTCTGAAACGAACAAACTCTTTAAAACTCTAACAGCAAAAGTTCTGAGAACTCTGAAGCTTGAATGTTTAACTAAAAATGTTGTTTTACACCTCAAGACACTGAATGTCAAAGTCGTCAAAGTTGCTCTAGTCTATTGTGCTGCGTATCCAAATTAACGCTTTGCAAACAAGAACAAATGTAGGGCGGGGCTTGATTTTGTCTGTGTGGAATTGATTGGCTGGTTGTGGTTTGCTATTGGTGGATCTCATGTGAGTGACAGGTTGCCCCGCCCTCATCATCAGAGAAGAGATGAAATGTTATTCTGATTCAAGATCATGAGGAACATGAATTTAACACAATAATGATGTGCACCGATAAATCTTTTAGAATAAACACTGCAATATTCCATTAAATAAATAAGAGCTGTCCATTTTGATTGCAATCATCTGAAATGATCGTATATGTGACTAAAAGCAACGACACGCGTGTTTGGAGCATCGTGCGAGAGGCACAATCACGTTCTCAAATGTCAAGAACCAATCGAAAGCGTAATATCGGCCCACAAACCATGCGTTTTCATTAAAAATCCTTTCAGGCTGCACACAAAGCGTATTGTGTGTCTGGGAAACCTGCCACGGTGGTTTACTGATGCTCATTGTGGTCCAGACCAACGTCTGATCGATGATGAGGCCGTTCTCTCACCCGTGAACCCCAAATGTAACCGCACCAATCGCTTTGTTAATCCCAACGCTGCCACTCACCATTTAATGGGAATCTCAGAGGCTTTCGGACCCTCCTGAGCACCTTATCATTTAATTGGCCGGAGGATTGGGAGACGTGGCCGGATGACGTCAGCGTATTCAAAGCTGTTTACCTGCCAACAGAACGAAAGGATGGACGAGGGCGAGCGACGGGGTCAAACAAAAGAGAAAGACGTGGCGACGGTCGCCGGCATCCAGCGGCGCTCAATGGCGTAACGGCCTCTATTCTCTCGCCTCTATTCATCACCACACACCGGCTGACTGACATTCTCCTGAATGGAGGCGCGCGACTGCAGACGGGGCAGAGAGAGAGAGAGAGAGAATGCGTCGCAGGAAAAAGACAAATTCAATCGGTCAGGACAACTTATCAGTCAGGCGAACACAAAGCCAGACAGAAGCCTTGAAAATAAAAGCCGTTCCTCGCCTCGCCGGTGTAGATTTCAGCTCCTCGCCGATAGATTCGTCCAAATAAATGGACTGTGTATGCAAGTGAACGTGCAAGTCAGTTATTTCCAATTTCCGTAGAGACACACGCTCTCTTTGCACACCGTGTTGAATTTTTCCCACATTCTCTGAGCTTTATGGGGTTTAAAAGAATCTATATTCAGCAATATTATTGATCTGACTGCACTGATACTATCAGATGAGACCGAATTGAGTTACATAATGACTCTATTGTCTTCTGTAGAGCTGAAATTGAATTTGTTTCATAATTGATTAACTTTACTTAGTTATTGAACTGAATTGATTTGAATGACTCTATTGTCTTCTGTAGAACTGCTTTACAGTTGAAATTGAGTCCATTTTTATAACTGATGAACTGAATCAACACTGAACTGAATTGATCTGAAAAATGACACTTCGCTTACAGCTGAAATCGAATGTTTCATAACTGATTCGTAGTTGATTCGTTTCATAGTTGATTCATTTCAGAATTGAACAACTTTGCACCACTGACAGTTGTTGAACAGGTAAACTTATCTACTTACAAGTCGCTTTTAAAGTTTAAACTCAACTTTTCAGGGAAAATGTTTTAAATAAAGAGTTGTTGAAGCTTATTGAAGTCATGTGACTGTGGTGTAGTTCGTTTATAGCCTACAGGCTTCAAAATTCATAAAAGCTGTGTTCATTTGTGAAGATTCTCATAATGAACCAAACGTGTAAGGATTATAAACTTTTGCTGGTCACAGGGTTAAATTTCCGCAATATTCCAAAATTCACTGCAAAAACATCATTTTCCCTTTGAATGAAGATTAATTTTCTGACTACATTGTCGATTATTTGCTCTTGATTTAAGCACAAACTCACTTCATTTTTCAGTAAACAAGTCTTAATATCTTCAGTCATTTCTCTTCTCCAGTAAATGTATCTTGATTTAAGAATGTTTAGATATTTGTGCTGGAAAACAAGACAGAAACACTGAGGAAGAACAGAGTTTTTCGCAATGTGTAAAAATCCAGGGTGATGCTAACTTACAGCCTCCAAAAATACATTATCACTGCAGCGCTCAATTGAAAAACTTACATTTAGACACACTATTATCAGTTATTTTGTCTATTTTTGCTTCATTAACAGTTTCAAATGAAGCCACAGAAGCAGAGTTAACCATAGAGTCTCTACGAGCAACAGCGTCCTGAATGAATCAGTGTTGTTGAACAAATCAGTTGAGTGAATCATACAATGACTCACAGTTTTTTGAAGATTACTGGAGTTCGTTTTACAATAAAAACACTATTTCAGTCTTTCTACTTCAATTTTTTTGCCATTTCTTTGTAATTATTTGTGAAATTTACTAGCAATTTCTGAGTGAAAATTGTTTCTACACCAAGTTTTACCAAACTAATATGACTTATTCTGCTATCATTTTCAAATTCAGTCTTTATCAAGTCATTTCTCTTCTCCAGTAAATGTATCTTGATTTAAGAATGTTTAGATATTTGTGCTGGAAAACAAGACAGAAACACTGAGGAAGAACAGAGTTTTTTGCAGCGTGTAGAATTGCTCATGCCGTTTTGAGATTTTGGTCAAAGCGGCCACCTGAAGAGTGAAACATCCCTGCTCTCGGTTGATTTGTGCTGTATGAATCCACCTGCATGTGGCGAAACGTTCCTTCTTGGCATGAAGTAAAAGACACCAACATCACAACATAAACTACACACACACACACACACTATCTGGCGTGGAGCCGCGGCCAGAGGAGCAGCAGGGATTTGGGTGGGAACAAACAGGGATCAGACGGTGGGCTTTGGGGATCTGGACGCTCCTCTCTGAAGAAACATCAAACTGCCGTCAGATCCCTTCAGTCAACAAAGTGTCTGCTCCATCATTTAGTGGCTGATCTGATCTGATCTGACTGAGACGCACGGCTTGGATCACACACACACACACACAGATCCAAATGCCTTCTCATCTTTTCCAGTTTCTTCCATTTCAAAGGAATCTTCCACCCAAAAAGTAACATTCTGTCAACATTTGGTCAAAATCTGTGAAACTTTAAATGACGTACAGTACGACTTGCACTTGATGTTAACTGTAAAGGCCTGTAAAAATGCTACAATAAAATGTGTTCGTTGGTTAACGGTAAGTTCCCTTACTGTAGATGATGAAAAAACTTAATAAATATAATGGGACATTTTATGTAACATCTGAGCCATCAGTTCCCTGAGGGGAAAAAAAAACGTTCATAAATTAGTCAAACCTCAAACTTTCCATTTTGATTTTGATTCCAAATGCTTCCTCATGTTGTTTCTTCCAGTTTCTTCCATGTCTTTTTAACTTAAATTTCACTGATTTATTTTTTACAGTGTTCTTGTGCATTATATATGAAGTCTTCTAAACTCATATATGATGCTTTGCATAAGAAATATTCATTATTCAATGAAAGTCTTAATGCACGCTCAATCTCTCCTTGGAAAATGGTGCAAAACTGCAAAAAAAAAAATAACGTTCCTCCTCAGTGTTTCTGTCTTGTTTTCCAGCACAAATATCTAAACATTCTTAAATCAAGATACATTTACTGGAGAAGAGAAATGACTGACTTGTTTAATGAAAAATGTATCAAAATGAAGTGAGTTTATGCCTTTAAACAACAACAAATATCTGCCAATGGAGTCAGAAAAATAATCTTCATTCAAAGGGAAAATCTTTTTTTGCATTTCAGTACATTTGGATGACACAAGTGTGAGTAAATGATGTTTTAGGCTGAATAATCTTGCTGTAAGGTCAGCAAACGCCTCGAACCAGCGGTGGAGAACGAAGACAACACTCTCTAGCTGTAAATAAACACTAATTGGTGGCTAATTTTCTTAGCTGTTGCCTGGATGATCTGCAGCCTTGAGGCGTGTTTGAATAATTCATAGGAACAGCAAACACGGCTTTATGTTGGAGGCCCACAAGGCTCGGCATTCATTACGCCACCGTGCTGGAGGTTTCTGGAAGCGCGGCCTACTATTAGAATAATCTGCATGTTGGGGATTGGCGGTCTGTCCCGAGGCGCTGGCAGGCTCCAATAGAGCTTCCGCTGGCACGAGGAGAGAGAGCGGGACGATCGCTGACAGAACAGAGCCTGTGTTCAGAGAGAGGCACCTGGGATCGGGCCGTCGCGGGCCAGCCATTTCACACCAGTGTGAGGAGAGATCAGACACACGCTGGTGAGATCCATCACGCGAAGACACGCTCTTCACTCACAGATACTGCAGAACAGTCCCAGAATGCTTTGTGACAATAATCCATCCAAGATAAAGTGATTGCAATATAATACACATACACGGCAACGCAAAAATACTGTATTTTTGTCTTGTTTTCCATTCAGAATATCTAGATAAACATCCTCAAAACAATATAAATGTGCATACTGTCTACGACATATTTAAATAAGTACAAGCTAAAAAAAAAAAAAAAAAGTTGGGTTGAAAATGGACAAACCCAGTAATTGGGTCGTTTTAACCCAGCGATTGGGTCGTTTTAACCCAGCGATTGGGTTGTTTTAACCCAGCGATTGGGTCATTTTTAACACAGCGATTGGGTCATTTTTAACCCAGCAGTTGGGTCGTTTTAACCCAATGATTGGGTCGTTTTAACCCAGTGATTGGGTCGTTTTAACCCAGTGATTGGGTCGTTTTAACCCAGTGATTGGGTCATTTTAAACCAGCGGTTGGGTTGTTTTAACCCAGCGGTTGGGTCGTTTTTTTAATCCAGCGGTTGGGTCATTTTAACCCAGCTTTTGGGTCGTTTTAACCCAATGATTGGGTCGTTTTAACACAGCAGTTGGGTCGTTTTAACCCAATGATTGGGTCGTTTTAACCCAGCGGTTGGGTCGTTTTAACCCAATGATTGGGTCGTTTTAACCCAGCGGTTGGGTCATTTTTAACCCAGGGTTGTTTTAACACAGCGAATGTAAATGTTTTAAATGAACATTAATTAATAAGTTTAATAAATAATAATTAAACAAACATTTGTTAAATTGTTTATTAATAAATGTTCACCTTTTGATTATTATTGTTTCCTCTAGTAATTATGTGTCTGATTTTTAATTTCCAACATATTTTGGGTTCATTTTAAGCAAGAAATACAGTCATTTTAAACAATATTTGAGTTAAATAAAACTATCCAGCAGGTATGGCAAACATTTAACCCAACCGCTGGGTTAAAACAAAGCAATTGTTGGGTTTGTCATTTGCCATTTAACCCAACTTGGGTTGTTTTTAACCCAATATTTTAGACTGTGTGTAAATAGAAGAATTAAAAATCTTTAAATAGATTAAAAGTTATATTTTAATAAATCTTCTCACAACATTGGCCAATTTTAGCTTAAGAAAGCCTCCTAACACCCTTAAAACGATATACATTTAACAAATACAAACATATAATACAAATAATATCATAGAAATATAATCCAAAAATACACATTATTTAAATTATTGCACAACTAAGATTTCTCTCTCTCTCTCTCTCTCTCTCTTTTATTTTTAATTTTTTTACTTGCTTCCCAAATAAATGTATTTGTTTTTAACAACGTTTAAACATTTTTACTGGAACGAGATGAAATTACTAAATCAAGAAAAGTATCAATAGAAAAATGGCATTAAAACACTTTTTATCCAATATAGGCATTTATTTTAATGCTTATTGTCAGCTTAGCAACAGTGTGACGTGAGACTCGACTGTGAATCGACACCGTCATGAAGATGGATGTTGGCGTTCATATACTCCTGATCAAGAGATCAGCGCTAACGATATTTATTTGAAAGTAAACATGATTACATGACAAGATGATGGAAGAGCGATCTTACAGTTCTGCTCAATCTTACAGGGAAGTTTGTTTTACCCTGAAGAGACACACACACACACACACACACACACACACACACACACACACACACACACACTCACACAATAAAGATGAATGGCATATTTAAATATTCCTCATTTAAATAATTCATGCGCAGAATAAAGGGGCGGGGCCTGGTTGAGTTAGTCAGTAGTGTGTTGAAACTGGCGGTTATGGTAAGGGGCGGGACATTTCCCAAACACCAATCACAACACACCGCTCCAGCCGACCAATCAGAGCACATTGTGCTTTTCAGAAGGAGGGGCTTCATAGAGACAGGAACTAAACAGAGCGTTACTGACAGACTGGGAAGAGAGGAGCTGCAACAATGGAGAATATGAGGAGAATAATCAACCTGTTCTAGTAGAGCCCAAAAACAACATCAAGACTGTGTAGAAGGGCATAATATGGCATATATAATGGAACATTCAGTAAACACACACACACACACACACACAAATGATCTCTCAGCTTTGGTGCCAAAGGCAGTGTGAACGTGACACCGCATGCTGGGAGTGTATGTGTGTGTGTGAAGTGTGTGTGTGTGAAATGTCAGTGGAACGAAGCGCCAGCTGTTTTTAAATGGCAGTGAGAGCCTGAGAGAGGTGTCGGACGCATGCCCTTTGTGTGTGTGTGTGTGTGTGTGTGTGTGTGTGTGTGTGTGTGTGTGTGTGTGTGTGTGTGTGTGTGTGTGTGTGTGTGTGTGTGTCTGCTGCACCCATGTGCTCCCCGTCTCCTCCCATCAGCATCAGCTAAAGAGACGTTTCACCCCGAGCGTCCACAGGAACAGAGAACTTTAACATTAACCACACCGACGGCAGCAGGAATATTAGGCTGCTGTCACTTTAAGAGCTGTACTCGTGTGTTCTCTCTCAACTATTTACGTTCACATAACCGACTGTTTACTAGGATACTTTGTGTGAATTTGTTCTTTCAAGTGCAAGACGTGAAAGAGTTCAATTCAGTATTCACGAGAATCGAATCGAGTTTCCTTTTGTATGTGCTGCCGTCAGCGGTCCCGAGCGTCGTTCACGTTTGTTCATGTTCTCACATTGCATATACCCATGTCACATGTACACAAGAACACACACACACATCTGTACAGCACAATAAAGAGTGTGTTGTGTGTAAGACACTGAAAGTGGACGGCTGATATTAAATATCTGAATTTAAATAAATAAACAAACAAACAGCCTAACCTTCATCTGTGTCTCGTTTGATTAGATGTTATTAATCAGCAGCTGATGATTTCTGCACTAAGCTGTGATTCGGGTCGTCCTCTCTGACTGGAGAGCATCCGTCTCAGAGATGATTAGAGATGTCAAGTGTTCGTTAACTGCATCGTTATGCAGCGTGTGTGTGTGTGTGTGTGTGTGTGTGTGTGTGTGTGTGTGTGTTTGTCCGAGCATTCCCCCATATTGAGCAGCATCACATCAACATGTTCTCTGGCACGGAACGAGCGCTCGTCAAGAGTCTGATTCTGATGATCTCACGTCTCTGTTCTTCACTCATCCTCTCGTTCTTCACTTTCCAGTGCGCTTATTGGCATTATGAGAGCAGAAATGTGTTAAACATCTCTGATTCGAACCTCAATGAATAAAAACAACACTGTTACGACTATTCAAATAATTTCTAGTACTTGGATGAAAAATAAAAAAATAAAATGAAATAAAATAAAATAAATTAAGTAATAATAAAATAAAATAAAATAAAATAAGTGATAATAAAATAAATATAATATAAAATAAATAAATTGAATTAAACTAAAGTAATAAAGTTAAACCAAGTAAAAATAAATAAATAAAGTGAAAGTTAAATAAATAAAGTTACAAGTATGTGGATGAATAAAATGAAATGAAATGAAATGAAATGAAATTAAATAAAGTTTCAAGTATTTGGATGAATAAAATAAAATAAAATAAAAGTTTCAAGTATTTGGATGAATAAAATAAAATAAAATAAAAAGTTTCAAGTATTTGGACGAATAAAATAAAATAAAATAAAATAAAGCTTCAAGTATTTGGATGAAAAATAAAATAAAATAAAATAAAATAAAATAAAATAAAATAAAATAAAATAAAATAAAATAAAATAAAATAAAATGTGACAATACAATAAAATGTGACAATAAAATAAAATGTGAAATAATAAAATAAATAAATAAAGTTAATAACAAAAAAAGTGAAGGTTAAATAAATAAAGTAAAATAGACTTTCAGGTATTTAAATAAAAATATGAATAAAACTAAATAAATAAAATAAAATATATAAATAAATATATAATAAAGTGATAGTTAAAAAGAAATAAAGTGAAAGTTAAATAAATAAGTAAAATATCATTTCAAGTAATTGGATGAAAATGAAATAAAATATAAAGTGATAAAACAAACAAAATAAATAAATAAAGTGATAAAGTTAAAACTAAATAAAATAAAAGTTAAATAAATAAATAAAGTAAAATACAGTTTCAGGTATTTGGATGAAAATAAATTAAATAAAATAAAGTGATACAATAAATAAAGTAAAAATAGCTTAATTAATGAAAAAATAAAGTGACAAAGTTAAATCAAATCGATAAATAAGGTGACACTAAAAAAATAATAGAATAAATAAAATAAATTAATAAATAATGTTAAAGAAATAACTAAAACACACTTTTAGACTATTTGACAGCAAACACAAAAATACGGACATGTGAATATGAAAGGGTGAGGCGTATTCAGATATAATCGTTTATTTGTGCTCAGAAGGATCTATCATGATCCGCCGGCCTCCAGGTCTCTCATTCACACACATTCATTCTCCCGCCGCTCGCTCTCATTAGCCTGCAAACATCTCCACGGTACAGAATACGAGGAGAGGATCTTCTTTCCACAGAAAAGACATAAAATAGGCCACAGGGTTGCTGTTGAACATGAAGTCTCCCCGAAGAGCTGCTGCCAATGAAAACGCAAGGCTAATCCACTACGCCCACCGCGTGGAAACGCAGATTAAACGCATCTTCCTGCATCTCTACATGTGACTCAGTGTGGAAGTGAGGGAGAATTAAAGACACAAACTTATTAACGGCCGATGATAATATTCCTCCTGGGTTCGCGGACTGACAGAACTGGAGCAGCTCACCCGTAACATTAATTAAGCTTAAAATATCAACGTTTCACTCGCCAATTCAGATATACGGCACATTAAAATGGGATGCCATCCATAAAGTCATTATGAGATATGTTGTCCCTGTACAGTACCTTGGGAATATTTCCATTTCACATATCGAATCAAATGTTTCCGGCCCAGAAAACCCACACAGGATGAGGAAGAATCGCTTTCACGTGCGTTTTTATTCAATTTCCGACTTAAAACGAGAGAAAAACATCCTAAATATCTTAAAGTCTTACCCAGTTTTGCTTCTTGCTTCATTTTGATTTTGATTTTAGATATTTGCCATCATTTTTTGCACTCAAAAAGAGTTGTTTACATCACCAAAACCTAAAAATAAATCATCCAGTGACGGAGCGTAATTGATGCATTTCAGACAAGACTACATAATGTTCTCCCCGCTAACATAAACAACTTGTTAGGCATGATAAATGTTTTTACAAAGCGTAGAGTAATGAGCAGAGCTAATAAATTCAGCCCTCGGATCCGTTAGCCGGGCAGGAGCGCGAGCTTTCCTCGGCACGAGGCTAATCCAGCGTGCGATGCAATTGTAAGTGTTCAGTAGTGTGTGAGAGTATTATTCTAGATAAGGTTGTGTGCGTCTTATCTGCGGGCCGGAGCTCTTCTTTATGACTATATGCACGGAGAGCCGTACCTCCCAAAAGCCCCTTACGGTGATTAGTCAGGCCCTTTATAAAATGGCTTTCCTCGATTCCGGATAATTCTGCCGGAAAACGGGAATGGAACAGTGTGCCGCTGATACTGACCCTCTTTGTTGGGGAGGAAATTGCCTCTCGTAACACATATGAAAGCCGCGACAAGTTCACAAGGAAAGAAGCGTTTGATTTTAGGGCAAAAAGGCAGATGCTTCCATGAAAGCGCAGCAGTTTAACCCGGTCAGAAAATGTGACGGAAGCGGATGTCGTGTGCTTCACGGAGACACTGAGACTTTTCCATTCTCCCAAGGAAGTTTGTGAAAATATTGAAATATTATGCAAAAGCAGTGAAATATAATTTTTCATTCCATCTCATATTCATTTCCATCCACATATCCCATTAATTTCCCTTCACAACAAGGTACAAAGTCATTTTCCAGACCCTTCACTCTCTCTGTTCCTCTCTGGTGAAACAGCTGGAATCGCACATCTGACGCGAACACTGGAAATCTACAACCCTCAACAAAGGCACTTACTACTATTATATCCAAAAGAAAGAGAGAAAAAAGATCAAGTCAAGAGGATCTCAAAAGATCAAGGGAAACTTTTTCCTCATGAGCCCTTTAACCAGCTAATGCTTTCTGAGATCAGATCTGAACTTAAAAGGTCGTAATTCATGAATGCTTTGGAATATAGTTCTTTGTAAAGCAGATTATTGCAGAAGAATCAAAAAATAAAAGTGGAAAAAGTAGTTTTAATATATAAAAAATATATATAAATTACTTAAAACTTAAAATAACCAAAAATTCAAAATATTGCCATGGCAATAAACTGAAATCATAAAAAAACAATAATAACTTAAAATATAAAAATAAAAGTTTAATGTTAATTATTTTGTAATTTTGATATGTGCTTAATTTTTTTTAAAAATATTGCTATTTAGGTTTTTTTTATTTCAGTTTTAGTTTTTATTTATTTATAGTTAATAATTTTAGTGCTTTAACAGACTTATTTCAGTTTATGTTATGTTATTTTCATTAAGTTTACGTTGTTCAACTAAGCATTTTATTATTTCAGCTTTATTTTAATTAACACATTTTTTTAATAGTTTTAATAACCCTGTTTCAAATTATACCTAATTTATGTTGATTACTAAAATATGTGATAATGAAAAAAAGGCAATAAAAAAAAGTGTCTCGATATTTGGACAGTGAGATATACTGGCTTTGTCCCAATTCACACAAGGATGTCTTCAGTTTACTTCGGAGAGTGATGGATAATTAATTGGCAGACTTTACTCCCTGCAAAAACTCACATTTCAGCATTTCCTCACTAAGGAAAGATGTCTGCGATTACAGTATGGACAGCGTACTTAAATCTGACCCGCTCACAGCCGGTGAACTAGATCACTCTATTATTATATCCAGAGAGTGCAGGTGAGAGAGAAAGATGGAGCAAAAGAGAGACATAAGAGAGAATGGAAAAAAGACATTGCGAGGGAAAGCAGGTCAAGAGAGGGTGTGAGATCTTTTAATAGTGCAGCAGCGGCACAGTCATTCAGGCCGCTGCATTATAACAATAAAAGACAAACTAAAGATTAAAAAAAGCTCTCCATATGGTGCCGTTCAGCAGTACGTCTAAACTGGTGCAGCTTCCCCGACGACAGCCGAGACTCTAAGAGAAAACGCCGCAGTACTGCACACAGACACTCAGACAAACTTCCTGATGGAGCAGAGCTTATGAACCTTCATATGTGCTCTATGGAGTTCTTTTAAACTTTTGTGCTGTTTGAGGAACGTTTCACCCAAAAAACATCTATTTTTACTCCATTGGTAGATATTTGTTCTTGTTTTAAGCACAAACTCACTTCATAAAATAAGATTTGCAAGCTGTGCAAGAATCTATAGCACTTTTCACAATACATACAGATTCAAAGCAGCTTTACAGAGAATGCTTGTTTCAATGTTACAATTTGGGATGTAAATTATGCTGCTTTACGGTCACTATCCACTTTCATTTCATGGACGACAGCATCTTTGGAGTTTCAGCTCATAAACTGGATGAATTGTGACAGTCTCAGCCTGGACTGTTTGGGAACTTTGGGTCTGTTTTCGTTAGAAGGACAGAAGTGTTTGACGTTTTTGTGTGCCGGCACTGTAATTACTGTAATAACGCTTGAGAGATGGAAGAAATCATAGAGGGCAGCAATAAAGAAACATAAAGACGTCTCACTGCACCTGGAACTGATAACAGACTCGTTCTGTCCGATAAAACACTGTAATTGGCAGCGGTTCTGCGTCGCAAAGAGTCCTGACTGAGACTGGACAAATGAAGAGTCTAATAATCACTCCAGTTCTACTCTTTATATTTAATGGCTCATCTACAGAGAGAGAGAGAGAGAGAGAGAGAGAGAGAGAGAGAGGTCAAGTCTATGCATACTGTATCTGTAACCTGTTTGCTTGAAATATTCAGGTAAGATCATCAGATCATATCAAAATCACATCTGGATCAGGGTTATTATGCTATGTTGCCAGGGCGCTGCTACAGTATGTGGTCGCTAAGGTGTTCTGAATGGTTGTTAGTGTGTTGCTAGGGTGTTCTGTGTGGTTGCCAGGGCGCTGCTACAGTATGTGGTCGCTAAGGTGTTCTGAATGGTTGTTAGTGTGTTGCTAGGGTGTTCTGTGTGGTTGCCAGGGCGCTGCTACAGTATGTGGTCGCTAAGGTGTTCTGAATGGTTGTTAGTGTGTTGCTAGGGTGTTCTGTGTGGTTGCCAGGGCGCTGCTACAGTATGTGGTCGCTAAGGTGTTCTGAATGGTTGTTAGTGTGTTGCTAGGGTGTTCTGTGTGGTTACCAGGGCGCTGCTACAGTATGTGGTCGCTAAGGTGTTCTGAATGGTTGTTAGTGTGTTGCTAGGGTGTTCTGTGTGGTTGCCAGGGCGCTGCTACAGTATGTGGTCGCTAAGGTGTTCTGAATGGTTGTTAGTGTGTTGCTAGGGTGTTCTGTGTGGTTGCCAGGGCGCTGCTACAGTATGTGGTCGCTAAGGTGTTCTGAATGGTTGTTAGTGTGTTGCTAGGGTGTTCTGTGTGGTTGCCAGGGCGCTGCTACAGTATGTGGTCGCTAAGGTGTTCTGAATGGTTGTTAGTGTGTTGCTAGGGTGTTCTGTGTGGTTGCCAGGGCGCTGCTACAGTATGTGGTCGCTAAGGTGTTCTGAATGGTTGTTAGTGTGTTGCTAGGGTGTTCTGTGTGGTTGCCAGGGCGCTGCTACAGTATGTGGTCGCTAAGGTGTTCTGAATGGTTGTTAGTGTGTTGCTAGGGTGTTCTGTGTGGTTGCCAGGGCGCTGCTACAGTATGTGGTCGCTAAGGTGTTCTGAATGGTTGTTAGTGTGTTGCTAGGGTGTTCTGTGTGGTTGCCAGGGCGCTGCTACAGTATGTGGTCGCTAAGGTGTTCTGAATGGTTGTTAGTGTGTTGCTAGGGTGTTCTGTGTGGTTGCCAGGGCGCTGCTACAGTATGTGGTCGCTAAGGTGTTCTGAATGGTTGTTAGTGTGTTGCTAGGGTGTTCTGTGTGGTTGCCAGGGCGCTGCTACAGTATGTGGTCGCTAAGGTGTTCTGAATGGTTGTTAGTGTGTTGCTAGGGTGTTCTGTGTGGTTGCCAGGGCGCTGCTACAGTATGCGGTCGCTAAGGTGTTCTGAATGGTTGTTAGTGTGTTGCTAGGGTGTTCTGTGTGGTTGCCAGGGCGCTGCTACAGTATGTGGTCGCTAAGGTGTTCTGAATGGTTGTTAGTGTGTTGCTAGGGTGTTCTGTGTGGTTGCCAGGGCGCTGCTACAGTATGTGGTCGCTAAGGTGTTCTGAATGGTTGTTAGTGTGTTGCTAGGGTGTTCTGTGTGGTTGCCAGGGCGCTGCTACAGTATGTGGTCGCTAAGGTGTTCTGAATGGTTGTTAGTGTGTTGCTAGGGTGTTCTGTGTGGTTGCCAGGGCGCTGCTACAGTATGCGGTCGCTAAGGTGTTCTGAATGGTTGTTAGTGTGTTGCTAGGGTGTTCTGTGTGGTTGCCAGGGCGCTACTGCAGTATGTGGTCGCTAAGGTGTTCTGAATGGTTGTTAGTGTGTTGCTAGGGTGTTCTGTGTGGTTGCCAGGGCGCTGCTACAGTATGTGGTCGCTAAGGTGTTCTGAATGGTTATTAGTGTGTTGCTAGGGTGTTCTGTGTGGTTGCCAGGGCGCTGCTACAGTATGCAGTTGCTAAGGTGTTCTAAATGGTTGTTAGTGTGTTGCTAGGGTGTTCTGTGTGGTTGCCAGGGCGCTGCTACAGTATGCGGTCGCTAAGGTGTTCTAAATGGTTGTTAGTGTGTTGCTAGGGTGTTCTGTGTGGTTGCCAGGGCGCTGCTACAGTATGTGGTTGCTAAGGTGTTCTGAATGGTTGTTAGTGTGTTGCTAGGGTGTTCTGTGTGGTTGCCAGGGCGCTGCTACAGTATGTGGTCGCTAAGGTGTTCTGAATGGTTGTTAGTGTGTTGCTAGGGTGTTCTGTGTGGTTGCCAGGGCGCTGCTACAGTATGTGGTCGCTAAGGTGTTCTGAATGGTTGTTAGTGTGTTGCTAGGGTGTTCTGTGTGATCACTATGGAACCACTACAGTATGCGGTTGCTAAAGTGTTCTGAATGGTTGTTAGTGTGTTGCTAGGGTGTTTTGTGTGGTCGCCAGGGAGCTGCTACAGTATGCGGTCACTAAGGTGTTCTAAATGGTTGTTAGTGTGTTGCTAGGGTGTTCTGTGTGGTTGCCAGGGCGCTGCTACAGTATGCGGTCGCTAAGGTGTTCTGAATGGTTGTTAGTGTGTTGCTAGGGTGTTCTGTGTGGTTGCCAGGGCGCTGCTACAGTATGCGGTCGCTAAGGTGTTCTGAATGGTTGTTAGTGTGTTGCTAGGGTGTTCTGTGTGGTTGCCAGGGTGCAGCTACAGTATGTGGTTGCTAAGGTGTTCTAAATGGTTGTTAGTGTGTTGCTAGGGTGTTCTGGGTGGTTGCCAGGATGCTTAACTTTTAACCTAATTTAATTCATTAACACCAAATGATATTTGACGAACAGAACCTGAAGGTGCCACTGTGAAAAACACAAAGTAAGATCTGGAATCATTCTTCATGTTTCCACCAAGGTAAAGCGACACATTTGTGGGTTCAGAAGCACAAGTTGGTTCCAGAACCAGCATCATTCGGGCAGAAACATCTGCCTATTAAAAGCCTCCTAAAGCATCTTTACTAGCGTTTCCCTGCTTGCTCATCCAGAAGTTGGTCATAAGTGGAAAAACTCTAACAAACTGCATTTGTTAAGCGAAAAGCCTTTTAAGAGGCAGACAGATGTGTGGAGAAAGAAGAAAAGGACTTCAGAAGTTTATGTGCATGACACAATGGGATATCTCTCCTCAGCACGCTCCCTCTGGGTGTGTGTGTGTGTGTGTGTGTGTGTGTAGAAATAGGCCATAGCACAAGATAAAGTACTTTATCTTTATGAGAAATAAACGTCCCCATCCCTGTCGGCCCATCCTTTGTGCATCCAAAAACAGCGTTATATATGGAATGCGCTTGCAGGAAATAGGACGCTAGTGAAGGCGCTACACACTGCAGATTAGCCGTTCTGCCTCACTCAGCAGAAATCTCCACAGCGCTTGTTTATGAGTGTACATTCAGATAGATCATGGGCACATGAATGCATAAAAGCCCGGCCGTCACCACACACCGCAAACAGCATCTCCGCACCATGCAGTATTTATGCGGCCGGACGTTTATTTATGATAATAATAGGCCGAACGCAGGAGGGTGAGGCGGAACGAGCCGGGCTTGTTGTGAAGGTGATGCTGCGATGAACAGGACAGATAAAAGAATAAATGATGAAGAACAGAGAGAGAGAAAGACAGAAAGAGACTGAAGATTATACAATCACACTCCTACACTAGCCTACCTTAAAGATCAAGTTCATAAACGCCTCAGTTCTACACAAACCTGATGAACGTCGGTGTGAAAGCCACTGTGCTTCCATTCTGCAGTTTTATACTAAATTAAATATCGACAAATTACATTATCTGCACCACAATTTGAGACAAAGGTTGTAATGGATGGATGGAAAAAACTAAAATATTATATAAATCAAATCAACATAAATAAATATATAAATAATAATAATAATAATAGATGGATGGATTCATTAAAATAAAAAACTTAAATATGATATAAATCAACATAAATATATAAATATTAATAATAATAACAATAATAATTGATTAGTTAAATCATTAATAAATTAATTTAAATAAAAAACTAAAATATTATATCAACAAATATAAATAAATAAATAATAATAATAAATAATAATAACAATTGAAGGATTGATTAGTTAATTAAAATAAAAAACTAAAATATTATATAAATTAACATAAATAAATAATAATAATAATAATAATAATAATAATAATAATGGATTAGTTAAATCATTAATAAATTAATTAAAATAAAAACTAAAATATTATATAAATCAACATAAATAAATATATAAATCTTATTAATAATAATAATAATAATAATAAAATAATAATGATAATAATGGATTAGTTAAATAAAGAATAATAAAGTTCTGCAAATAAAAACAAATACATAAAATATGAACTAGAACTGAAATAAATTAAGAAGGATGGATTAGTTAATTAAAATAAAAAACTAAAATATTATATAAATCAACATAAATAAATATATAAATATTAATAATAATAATAATAATAATAATAATAATAAAATAATAATGATAATAATGGATTAGTTAAATCATTAATAAATTAATTAAAATAAAAAACTAAAATATATCAACATATAAATATAAATAAATAAATAATAATAATAAATAATAACAACAATAGAAGGATGGATTAGTTAATTAAAATAAAAAACTAAAATATTATATAAATTAACATAAATAAATAAATAAATAATAATAATAACAATAATGGATTAGTTAAATCATTATTAAATTAATTAAAATAAAAAAACTAAATATTATATCAACATTATATATATATATATATATATATATATATTATAATAATAAATAATAATAACAATAGAAGGATGGATTAGTTAATAAAATAAACTAAAATATTATATAAATTAACATAAAAAAATATATAAATAATAATAATAATTATTATTATTATAAACAATAATGGATGGATTAGTTAATTTAATTAATTAAAATAAAAACTAAAATAATGTATAAAACAAATAAATAAATATATATAAATAATAATAATAATAATAATAATAAAAATAATAACAATATAAGGATGGATTAGTTAATTAAAATAAAAAACTAAAATATTACATAAATCAGCATAAATAATATAAATAATAATAATAATAATAAATGGATATTTAATTAATTAGTTAATTTAAATAAAAAAATGAAAATATTAGATAAATTAACATATAAATAAAGATATAAATAATAATAATAATAATAATAATAATAATAATAACGGATGGATGGATGGATGGATGAGTTAGTTAATCCATCCAATTAACTAATTAATTAAAATAAAATACATTTAATTAAATGAATAATTAAAATAAAAATCAGTAAATAAATATTAGAATAAATAATAACTAAATAAAAATGAATAGAAATAAATACATTCAAATAAACAAACAAATAAATGTTTATTTTTATTTTACAGTTTTTTGGACAAAAACAAATGCCATAAAAAAAAAAAAATCTAAATCCTTACCCTTTGTTTACTTCCAGGTTTAAATAAGATTTTAAATTCTATATTTGTCAAGGTTCAGATCGAGCGATCAAACAGTTAAAGTCGTGTTCCTGAGAGCCTCAGTTGGACACAGACCTGCTGAACATCAGTGTGATTGTGAGCAAATGTTCCTCCGTGTATCAGAGATCTGTTGGACATAATTACTCTCAGCTCTCACGCAGCGCGGCGCTTATTAATGTCCCGTCCGTGTTTATCTCGACACGCATCACACCCAAAACACGAGCTTTCAGCGTGTTTCCGAGCGTGCGCTGATCTCAACGCTGCGCCCTGTAATTTCTCCCGCTGATTACAGGCTAGTGAACGATTCAAAGAGCGTCAGTTCTCTCGTGTCTTATTGTTTCTGTCTGTGCAGCTGCTGAGAATCATGTGTGCGTTTACTAAAAAGAGGAGGGCAGATTCATCAGAACATCACAGTAAATACAGCCTTCATATCACTGCGAAAACTGATTTTCTTCTTACAGTAAAACATTCTTAAATGTTTTTGAGATGCAACATTTTCTGACTCCACTGGCAGATACTTGTTCTTGTTTTAAGCACAAACTCACTTCATTTTGAGACACTTTTCAGTAAACGAGAATTAATATCTTCAGACATTTTGCAGAACTCCCTGAAACGCCTCCATTTGAATGAACACATCACAATATTTCTCATTTAAATAATGTATGCGCAGAATAAAGGGGCGGGGCCTGCTTGAGTTAGTTAGTAGTGTGTTGAAACTGGCGGTTATGGTAAGGGGCGGGACATTTCCCAAACACCAATCACAACACACCGCTCCAGCCGACCAATCGGAGCACATTGTGCTTTTCAGAAGGAGGGGCTTCATAGAGACAGGAACTAAACAGAGCGTTACTGACAGACTGGGAAGAGAGGAGCTGCAACAATGGAGAATATGAGGAGAATAATCAACCTGTTCTAGTAGAGCCCAAAAACAACATCAAAGCATAAAACGGCTCTTTAAAGTGCTCAGGTTGAGCTCAAGGTTAGTCTGACCTTAAAACACTCTCAGTGTCAGTGAGCTGACAGCTCTTCTTCTGTCAAGGAAAGGAACTTCCGCTCCAGCTGCCGATGCGAGGCGTGACGCGGGCCGTCCGTGAGCTGGAGAGGGTGTTTGACGGGCTGAAGTATGAGAGGAGATGACATAAGACAGAACGAGCCGAGCACAGAGCGGCTGGACGGGTGCGCTGATTGAGATGCTGGACGGCAGTCGCTCTCGCTCGCCGCGCTTAATGGATTCCAGGCAGGTTTGCCTGATAAAGAGGTCATTCACTGTCGGCTCACAGCGTTTGTCCACAGAGCAGCAGCGTGACTCCACATACTCTCTCTCTCTCACACACACACACACACACACACACACACACACACACACACACAAGACATTCTCATTCACAAAGTATCAGCAAACTCTTCTGTTCCTCAGCACCGTCACAAAACACACGGTCAGAACAGGGCAATATAATCACTCACACACACACACACACACACACACACACACACACACACACACACACAGCTGTTGTTTAGTCCATTTGACTGAATTAATTAAATTAATTAACACATATGTGTAAGTGTGTATGTGTGTGTGTTAGTGTGTATATACACATGCCAGATTAAATTAATTTAAATAAATAAATAAAGAATAATAAAGTTCTGCAAATAAAAACAAATACATAAAATATGAACTAGAACTGAAATAAATTTAATAAAATAGAAATAAGTAAAATAAATAAATATTTAATAAAATTACACACTGACAAATATGTGTATATATATATATATATAATTTATATTATATTATATTATATTACAGTAAAAACAGTAATATTGTGAAATATTATTACAATTTAAAATAACTGTTTTCTATTTGAATATATTTCACAAAGTAATTTATTCCAGTGATCAAAGCTGAATTTTCAGCATCATTACTCCAGTCTTCAGTGTCACATGATCCTTCAGAAATCATTCTAATATGCTGATCTGCTGCTCAAGAAACATTTAATGTGTACAATTGTACAAAATATTTGTGTACAATATTTTTTTTCAGGATTATTTGATGAATATAAAGTTCAAAAGAACAGCATTTATTTGAAATAGAATCTTTAATAACATTATAAATGTTTTTATTGTCACTTCTGATCAATTATATGGATAAAAGTAATAATTTCTCTCTTTTTTAATCTTACCACAAATGTTTGAATGGTTTCATTGTTTTCACAGAAATATGAAGCAGCACAACTGTTTTCAACATTGATAATCAGAAATGTTTCTCTATTTTAAACTGGACTAATATTTCACAATTTTTACTGTATTTTTGATCAAATAAATGCAGCCTTGATGAGCAAAAAACTAATGTTTCCAAACTTTTGACAGGTATTAATGAATTAATACAATTTTAAATAAATATTGAAGTATTTTTCTTTTTATTTTACAGTTATGTAGATAAATCTTTTGGACAAAAACAAATATATCATGAAAAAAATCTAAATCCTAAGCTACTTCTTTGTTTAAATAAGGTTGTAAATTCTCAGATTTTGGGAGTAATCCAGTAATCAAGACACACACACAGACGATGTGAAATGTGGTCAAACCCACAGAAAGAGAAAGAGCACGAGCTGAAGATGATGGAGGCTGTAAATTCTCCCTCTGGACTCGTGAAAAACTGATAAGAGCTGAAAACAGTCCGTCAATCAAACAACATGAGGTCTACAAACATCTCAACACTTCAGGGTTAACTCACTGCTTTAATACGCCACAAACAAACAGCTACACACATATCATTCAGGTATAGCTGATATAAAACGAACTCAAACATCTCTGCATGATCTGAAAGAGAAACTGTCTGTGTGGAGATGCACTGAGAAACCAACGCACACTTGATTCGGGCTCAATCTGGAACATGTAAAAAAGCATTTTTGTTCACATAACACCCAAAAGCCTCAACTGAAGCTCCTATAGTGAAACATCTGGAATGTTTCAACCATCTGAAGAACCCAATCCAGCTGGAAAAACACTGAAGATACGAAGAACTATTTTGTGTCTTATAATGTGCATAATAATTTTAGTGAACACAGCGCAGATTGTGATGTTTACTCTCATTTACAGTAATTACTCTAATTATGTGCATTTACTGTCTGTGCTTTGTGTTCACATTCTATACTTCTTCTAATTCCCTGCATGTCTGTATATTATTTATGATCTGCTCCGTGCATCTACATCTACTTCTATTGAGTAAAAACACACAAGCTCTAAAACGCTGACCCGATTCCAAGCGAACAGTAATGATCGAATCCCCTGTAGTACACACACACACACACACAAGTAATGACAGCACAAATGTTAATGTTAATGTGACCTACTCGACGGCTCTAATGCATTAATAACCAGGAGAGAACTGTTAATGTGGCAAACACAGACGCACGGCGACAGTAATGGTGAATTTAGCCTCTGGATATATTCTCATATGGAGTGTGTGTCCACACCTGTAACACACACACGACGAGACGAGGACGACACACTCAGACACATTCAATCACAAACTCCACTGCTGCTCTGCTGCATTAGAAAAATCTATTCATGGACCCTTTTCACAGACTGATGACGGTTTCCACAGTTATTAACATCGTAAAAAGATTTCTATATATTTTTTTAAATTTATAAAACTATATTTATGACATCTTTCTCTGACCAATGCTATCAAAAAAGACGAATAAAAGCGAAACTTAAGACATCAAGACGGCACTGAAAGAAAACGGTTCTAATTGGACGTCATTTTACCCGAAATATTTTTTATAAGGTTTTTATAAGGTTCAATACTTGCACCCCTTCTGTTCAACCTATATATGCTGCCACTGAGCCAAATAATGAGAAAGAACCAAATTGCATATCACAGCTATGCAGATGACACCCAGATTTACCTAGCCCTATCACCCAACGACTACAGCCCCATTGACTCCCTGTGTCAATGCATTGATGAAATTAAAAATTGAAGGAATTAAACCAAATCATTCTGATGACAGACTTTGACTCAGAACCACCAAATAACATTTGAGATGCTGCGATGCGATTGGTCCACTGGTTAGTCCAGTCATCCAATCACAGTCTCTGCTGAGGCAAAGTCATGTGAGGGATTTATTCGGTAAATGTCACAGTCAGCTAGTTCTTTTGGTGCGTCACAGTCTTTTCACATTTAATTTCCATTAATGAAATTTCAAAGAAAGAAATATAGATGTGAGCAGCAATTGTCGGGGTTCAAGCGCTTTAAGGCCTTTAAGCACATGCGTATAAAGGTATAATGTTTTATTTAGCAAGCCATCTCGATCATAGATGGAAAAGACCATTTACAGACAATACAGGCAAATATCATAGGAAATATATGGTTTATAAAGCTTTTTAACAGTCCAAAAATCTAGGACTAGTTCACCAAAGTTTTTGAAACAACTCCAATATTTAACGAACGATTCGATGGACAGCGGCGGTCCTAGCGATAAACTTGTTCAGAATGAGGAGCTCTACCATGTGGTATGAATGTCGTGGCTGTGTGCAAAAATTTGCACGACACACAAACCTTTACACACGTGAAAATGTGAAGGCGCCCCCCGGTGGCCGATTTCTTTCAAATTTCACACAGGTCTCTAAGGCCGTGAGTCAAACAGGTCCAGCGAGTTTCGTTCCGATCGGCCTCCGTTAACCTTGTCTGATTGCTGCTCAAACTTGATTGGCCGATGGCAGACATGTTTTTTGAGATACGCCAATGTCCTCAAAGACACTAATGACACCTCGGACAAAGACTCTGCATGCCAATTTTCAAGTTAATCGGACTAACAGTGAAGCAGTTATAGCCATTTTCAAGTTTTTTTTCTGTTATAGCTCCACCAAGTGGCCAGTCACCGCATCCTTTTTTACACGACGACAGAATGAGCTCTTACACAGGTGTGCCAATTTTGGTGAAAATATCTCATTCCGTTCACGAGTTATAGCCATTTTAGTAAAAGTATCTCTGCCCACTTCTAACGCTTTGACGTCCCTTAGAGACCGTGAATCAAAATTGTAACTTTTTTTTGATAATTATTGACTCCAGAGTATCTTGCTGCACTAGTTTGATTCCAATTGGGCCAAAAACCTAGGACTAGTTTGCAAAAGTTGGTTTTTGAAATAATCTCCAAATTTAACGAATGATTCGATGGACAGCGGCGGTCCTCGAGGCAAAGTTGTTCAGAATGAGGAGTTCTACCATGTGGTATGAATGTTGTGGGCGTGCGCGAAAAATCGCGCAATACACAATCCTTTACGTACATGAAAAACACGAAGGCACACCTGGTGGCCGATTTCTTTCAAATTTCTCACAGGTCTCTAGAGCCGCGGGTCAAACAGGTCCAGCGAGTTTCATTCCGATCGGCCTCCGTTAACCTTGTCTGATAGCTGCTCAAAATTCATTAGCCAATGGAGGACATGTTTTTTGAGATATGTCAATGTCCTCAGAGACAATCATGACACCTCAGACAAAGACACTGCATGCCAATTTTCAAGTCAATTGGACTAACAGTGAAGTAGTTATAACCATTTTCCAAGTTTTTTTTTTCTGTTATAGCTCCACCAAGTGGCCAGTTGCCACGTCCTTTTTCACGTGACCACAGAATGAGCTCTTACACAGATGTACCAATTTTGGTGAAAATATATCATTCCGTTCACGAGTTATAGCTATTTTAGTACAAATGGCTCCGTCCACTTCAAATGTTTTGGTGACCTTTAGAGACCATGAATCGGAATTTCAACATTTTTTTTTTGATAATTATTGACAATCAGACTCTGGAGAAACTTGCTGCACTAGTTTGGTTCTAATCGGGTCAAAAACCTAGGACTAGTTTGCAAAAAATCCAAAATACTCCAAAAATTCACCGAAATGGCGAACGAATCCAAGGCATGATTTGAGCCAAGGATTCCACTGATGTAAGACACTTGAGCCTACGCCATTTTGTACTTTTGACCGCTGTAGCGCCCCTGTCAGGCCGATCGGTGCGAGCCTTGGTGATGTTGTAGATGGCTCTCAAAGTTTCGGTTTGGTCTGCCCGATCACTTTTATGGGAGAATGCTGATCCTTGGAAATTTTAACAATTACAATAGAGTTTCAGCACTTGAACCCATAATAAGCTGCTCAGCTAAAAGGATTTATTTATTGATATATTATATAGAATAATTTAACAATGTTTTCTTTAAAGAATATAAAAAAGAAGCCAATAATATAAGCCCTTACAGTTTAATATTTTATAGAAAATCTAACATTTTACCAGGAAAGTCTTTTTAAAAATGTCCATTTCCATAAAAATGTCATTTGAATTGAATTTGAATTTATTGTTTATATATTTATTGTGTTATACATCAAAGCTTGTGTCATTCCCTCAAACAGATCGTGATGTGTCATGTTTGTTGGCAGGTTCATCATCATCATCATCATCATCATCAGTGGATCAGAGGCGAGACGCGACAGATAACGGCGCGTGAGAGCGATGGAGGGCCGGACTGCGAGGATCCGAGCGCCTGTTCGCCCACCGGAGGTCGAGCTGTAAACGCCATCGCTGCCAAACTTCTCTTCCCACGACTTCTGCCTTCTCATCTGTGTTATTTACAGGATTTTACCAAGCCTCGTTTCACTTAAAAAGTCCATTATTTCAATTATCTGGCAACATTCGCTGCCGCTCATTAACACGCTGGCATGAGAAACTCCGAGCGGCCTGCGGCGCGCAGAAATAAACACTGAGCTCCGCGAAGCGCATCGCTTTCGCACCTTCCTTCAGATCGTGCCGGGAGGACGCCAACTCCGCTGCTAATCACACGCGACGCCGCAGAATCTCCAGGTCACAGAGTCGCGCATAGAGACGCGGTAAATAACAGACTGCGTTTTCCCTTGATTGCGACCCGTTCTCCCCTCCATATCCATCCATCCATCCATCCAAAACCTCCCCCTCACCTCGCGCTCATCATTAGAGAGAACGCAGACCCTTGGAGCATTAATTAGCGATATTTTCTGGAGTGTCTGGACCTTCTTGCTCGCCGCCGCCTCTGAATGTTAACTTGTGTAAACACAATCCGCGGCATAACAAGTTGTTGTTAATCTCAGCGGCCAAGCTTTTAATATGGTGATGCGGAATTACTCAAGCGCGGCTTCTCTCCCGTCATCGCATTTTCTGCCGTTCTTGAAATCCCTGGTGCTTGTTCTTACATCTGTTTTCCCTCTCTCGGTTTGTATCCCTAAAATACTCCTCTGCTGTATCATTTGTCTCTGTACACACACCCATGGATCCGCTCCAAACCCAGCGTGCGCAGGCAGCATTTTAAGGCCTAGACCTGCTTCTCATCCAGCTCTAACGCAGCTTCAGAGAGGCCAGTCCCACAATGCACTGCGAAAAAAATCTGTTTTGCAATCAATATTTTTGTCATGTTTTCCGGTAAAAAGCAGGAAACATGAGCTGCATGCATAATAATCGTGTTTTAGATGGAGATTAGCATGTACTTCATGTTAGTTACATTCATTGCATAAACATGAACTTTACATTAAACAAGACTAAAACTATTTGCCAATCAGGTAAGACAAGTAAACATCACAGTAGGCTGTATTCAAGTGTTATCTCACAGTTTTGCATGTTTTAAGGATGTTTAGATGCTTCTTTTGTATAACAAGACAAACAAACAAAAAAAATCAATGCATTAAATATGGAAGATGAAGCATTAAAAAAAAATCAACTATTGCATTAGAGTCATCAAACATTGCTGTCTCAAATCACACACTTGTGAGGCTCCGGATGCTGTCTATGTAGACAGTGAGACAGTTCACTAGGGTTTGGAACAGAGCCAATGTCTGCCTCTCTCTCTCACAAACACACACACACACACACACACACACACACACACTCTCATTAGTCAATCTCTCTGTCTGTGATTCATTAGCTTTTATCCTCTTCATTTAAACGAGTCTGTATGTAATTAGTGTGTCTGTTTGTCCAGCGCTGTCACACACAGTCACATCTCAAGGCCAATTAGTGTGTACGTCACATCACAGCAAACACACACACACACACACACACACACACACACACACACCACAACCATACAGCACAATAAAGTGTGTGTGTGTATGTATGTGTGTGAGAGAGAGAGTGTATGTTTGTGTGAGAGTGTGTATAAGTGAGTGAGTGTGTGTGTGTGCAAGTGTGTGTGTGCATGTGTGTGCGAGTGTTTGCGCAAGTGTGTGTGTGTGTGTGTGTGAGCGTGCGCGAGTGTGTGTCGCACAAGTGTGAGTGAGAGAGTGTGAGCGTGTGTGTGTGAGTGAGTGTGCATGTGAGTGTGCATGTCTGTGCACGAGTATGTGTGCGCGCGTGTTTGTGCATGAGTGTGTGTGAGCGAGTGTGTGAGTGTGTGAGTGAGCGTGTGTATTTTCGTGAGTGTGCAAGCGAGTGTGAGAGTGTGTGATTGCATGAGTGTGTGCGAGTATGTGTGTGAGCGAGTGTGTGTGTATGCAAGTGTGCAGGAGTGAGTGTGTGCATGTGTGTGTGAGTGTGTGTATGTGCTAGTGTGTGTGTGCGCGTTTTTGTGACAGGACACGCAAGTGTGAGTGAGAGAGTGTGTGTGAGAGAGAGTGTGAGTGTCTGTGTGATTGAGCATGTTTGTATGTGCGTGTTTGTGCATGAGTATGTGTGAGTGTGTGTGTGTGAGAAAGTGTCTGTGAGTCAGTGTGTGTGTGTGAGTGAGTGTGCACATTTGTGCACGAGTGTGTGTGCGCAAGTGTGTGCGCGTGTTTGTGCATGAGTATGTTTGAGTAAGTGTGTGTGAGAGAGTTTGTGAGTCAGTGTGTGTGAGTGAGTGTGTGTGTTTGTGCACGAGTGTGTGTGTGTGTGCATGTTTGTGCATGAGTGTGTGTGAGCAAGTGTGTAAGTGTGTGTGTATGTGAGTGAGCGTGTGTGTTTGCATGAGTGTGTGCGAGTATGAGTGTGAGTGAGTGTGTGTGCATGTGTGCGAGTGTGTGTATGTGCGTGTTTGCCGTGTGTGTGTGTTATTAGACATCTGAGTTGGCTGAACAGAAATAAAACAGATGAAGTTGAAGTTGAACTGGAATCTGGATTGTAATGAATGCACTGAGCTGTAATCTGAATTCTGCTCACTTGCATTCAAACTTGAATTGTAATTCTGCTTCCTGTTTGTTACGATTCAAATTCAGGAATGCAAAAGGGATTTTTATTTGAGTTCTGGATCAAAACTGATACAAGACGACAGTAAATACTGAATGAAAGCGATACAGTCGACATTAGTGGAGCATCTCAAGTTAAAGTTGAACTGCTGAGATGTTTATAGCAGTAAATCTCACATCTGGATTAAGGACACAGATACAGAACACACGATAAAGGACGCACACTGTAGAAGTCCAGTACTGTTTGCCAGTTGGTTTGGTTAACAGTTGGTTAGATGAATATATGGAGGCCGCATGCTTCGCCCACATATTGTTCTGTCTCTAAAATAACAGAATGGCGTAACATGAGAGAGTTTCCATATGAACTGCCTCTCTGTGCTTCTGGCCGTCATTAATCACTGACGGATGTATTTTATTAGTGTTTCGCTGCAGGTGCCGCAGCTCCAGTCGTCTCCAGAGCTCACGGATATTTAATTTCATTCTCCAATGGTGCAGAGAAAGATTCTCCTCTTCATCACCTCTTAACTGGCTCTATAACCGCTGGGGCCACTGAAACAGAAGCCCACCGAGGGGCCAGAAATAAAGCGCTGTTTATCTTCAGCAGCCACTGTATTTCTGCGCTTCAGATAAGAGCCGTCAGTCAGCGCCGGTAAAATAACTCGGATGAAGTCGAGTCTCTGTGTGAAGCTTAAAAGCACAATGCATGTCGTATCTGAACCAGATATATACGCTAATATCACCATAGTGAACATGCGCAGTATTGTTATTGTGGGAACTTCATAATACAGCAAATAGCTCGTTACACATTTTTAGAATACTTTTCCATCAACGGGTTCATTTAGAACACTGTGGAACAGCAGAAATGCGGCTGTTACCACGGTAACCCCTGTAAACACTGCAGCTGTGCTACTTTGTTTCTGAACAGTATTTAAATGTTTCAAACAGACATTCAGATGTTTGTGTTCACTCTGATGTTCATCACAGGATCAAACACTTACAACACTTCATACTTTTTACACTTAAGATATTTATTTTCAAACTTACAATCTGATCTAGATATTGACTGAAAATGCTCTGATTCTTTATAGTTCTTTTGCACTTTAATCTGTTTGAAACATTTGTTTACTTCATAGATTTTTTGCAAATTGTTTTATTGTATTTAAATGTTCTTTTTGTTATGAGAAAGAAGTTATTGAACCTGTTGGGAGGACAACACTTGTGTTTAGTAGCTTAAGTTTGCTTGAGAAATAACAACATAGCAACCACCCATAATACCCTAGCAACCACATAGCAACACCCTAGCAACCACCCTGAGTACCATAGCAACACCTTAGCAACCACCCAAAGTGCCCTAGCAACTGCATAGGAACACCCTAGCAACCACATTGCAACCACCCTAGAAACCACTGAAGTACCCTAGCAACCACATAGCAACACCCTAGCAACCACACTGAGTACCATAGCAACACCTTAGCAACCACCCAAAGTGCCCTAGCAACTGCATAGGAACACCCTAGCAACCACATTGCAACCACCCTAGAAACCACTGAAGTACCCTAGCAACCACATAGCAACACCCTAGCAACCACCCTGAGTACCATAGCAACACCTTAGCAACCACCCAAAGTGCCCTAGCAACTGCATAGGAACACCCTAGCAACCACATTGCAACCACCCTAGAAACCACTGAAGTACCCTAGCAACCACATAGCAACACCCTAGCAACCACCCTGAGTACCATAGCAACACCTTAGCAACCACCCAAAGTGCCCTAGCAACTGCATAGGAACACCCTAGCAACCACATTGCAACCACCCTAGAAACCACTGAAGTACCCTAGCAACCACATAGCAACACCCTAGCAACCACACTGAGTACCATAGCAACACCTTAGCAACCACCCAAAGTGCCCTAGCAACTGCATAGGAACACCCTAGCAACCACATTGCAACCACCCTAGAAACCACTCAAGTACCCTAGCAACCACATAGCAACACCCTAGCAACCACACTGAGTACCATAGCAACACCTTAGCAACCACCCAAAGTGCCCTAGCAACTGCATAGCAACCACCTGAGTATCCTAGCAACCAAATAAAACCCTAGCAACCACCCAGAGTACCCTACTAACTGCATAGCAACACCTTAGCAACCACCCCAAGTACCCTAGCAACTGCATAGCAACACCTTAGCAACCACCCAAAGTGCCCTAGCAACTGCATAGCAACCACCTGAGTATCCTAGCAACCAAATAAAACCCTAGCAACCACCCAGAGTACCCTACTAACTGCATAGCAACACCTTAGCAACCACCCCAAGTACCCTAGCAACTGCATAGCAACACCTTAGCAACCACCCCAAGTACCCTAGCAACCACACATCTATCTAGCTTCAAACTATTTCAAACTGAAAACCTTCAAACTAAAAGTTTTTTTAAACTTTTTGGTCAGGCTTTCTCAAGCCATCTTAAAGTTTGTCTTGACAAACTTTTTTATCTAGTTCATTACTGTGATTATATCACGATTTTACCGTGATAATAAGCTTCAGCAATTATCGTGATAAGAAAATGTGATGCCGTCACACGCCTAATGTGAGATATGAATGTTTATTAGACTAAAATAAAATATACTGCTTTCTCCATCCTGAATTACAGACAGAATGATTACGACGGTATAAAAGGTGAAGGATATTTTCTGTCATTTCTCTGATATTTATGAAGATTTTCCAGGATGAAGTTTGGTTTGAAGTTATAGTTTGGTTGTTTGTTCACTACAGGAGTTAAAAATGTTCATTCTGTCATCATTTACTCCCCCTCATGTCATTTCAACCCTTGATGTGGAAGTTTTGGTTACCATTGACTTCCACTGTATGAACACGGAGACGTTCCTCAAAACACGTTGCACAGAAAGTCACGCAGGTTTGAAGAACGCCAAGACAGAATGATCATTCCTTCTATTCTTTTAAACAGTCATCTCAGTGTGATGTCATGCCTGCTCTTTAACAAACCAGCACACGAACATGAACTCAGCTGCAGTATTCGTCCGAGTCAGACACGTGTTGTTTATCGGTGAGTAAGACCTGCTGTTGTTTTTGTCAGGCTAAAAGTCAGACGTGACAGAGACAGTCATTAGAGCGTCCTGTCCGCTGATGAGAGGAGAATCAGCTCACGCACACCGGCACAGGTGGAGAGACTCTCAAACACCTACGACACCTGTACCGCACGCGCCCACAACACGCCTACAGGTGCAGCTGCAGTCACATGACCACACGCCAGCCAGAGCACAGGAGCGCTCGACTAACACACTGACGGCATGCAGCTCTGAAGTAGCGACGGATCTCTTCTTCTGTATTCTGACACATCAGAGCGTAATGGATTAAATGTAGGGCGGGGACTTGGTTCTATGCATCAGTTGTTGATTGGGTGTTGAGATGTGGGCGTGACATTCAAAAACAGAAGCAGATCTAAATGTGAACTTCCAGAAAGAAAGGGGCGGGGTTTAATCGCACTAAATGATTGGAGGCTTCCAGCATTCGTCACCAGAGGGTGACCGCGGTTGCCGCGGGTAGTTTTTCATGTCCGCGGGTTAAAGCGACCCCAATAACAAGATATTTAGCCCGTGGAATGCAAATGTTACCCCATTAAAAAGCAGATTTTACACCCTGGAACTTTTTTTTACCAGGGGAACCCCTGAAACTCAATGGGGCTAGTTTTATTGTGAAAACTTAGCAACCAAGATCCGACTTTACTTCTATTTCTTCACAACTTTACTAACATTTATAAGGTGTTTTTTTGCATACTCGAGGTTTCAGTTCTCCAATTTTTTTCAGAAAATTAGAGTCGATTTTAGAAGAAAGTTGTTGAATGAAGATTTGTGCACGAAGGCATTCATATGCAGATATCACACACACACACTCACGAGACCCACTGTTTTAAAGACCGTTAATGACTCGCTCATAATGTCTCTGCATGTTGAATTTTAACATTGAAAGAAAAATTAGACATGGGCTACTTCAGGATTTTAGCAGAACTTCTGACAGTTTGAAGCTCTTTTTCTCTTCAAGCGCATTTGATGGGTTCCCAGTCGAGTCGAGCGGCAGTAATCAGCCAGCGGACAGACTTTGAGTGACGCCTCAAACTTACGAGCGAGTCTTGTGGTGAATTAAAGCACCAGTAGGTGTCAGTCAGACGAGCTGCGGCTCCCGGCCCCTGCGGCACACAACGCCATCAATCATCGGACTATTGGAAGACCTGAACGTGTGTTATATTTATACGCCGCGTCCAGGAATTACCCAGCGCTAATCGATGATAGCTGGAGCTGTGTGTGGAGACGAGAGACGCTTATAAATCACACGGATGCTAAAGAGCTCGACTCTCCTCTGACACACACACACACACACACACACACACACTGGCTCACTGAAATCACTAATACAACATTATACTACCACAGTTTTTTAGATAATCACAGTACACTAAATAATACTGGGCTAAAAACAACACAAGTTGGGTTGAAAATGGACAAACCCAGCGATTGTGTTGCTTTAACCCATTGGTTTTTAATAAATTGCTTATTAATAAATGTTCACCTTTTGATTATTATTGTTGCCTCTAGTAATTATGTGTCTGATTTTTAATTTCCAACCTATAGACATATAGTCATTTTTAAACAATAGTTGAGTTAATTAAAGCTACCCAGCAGGTTTGGCAAACATTTAACCCAACCGCTGGGTCAAAACAACCCAATCACTGGGTTTGTCCATTTTCAACACAACTTGGGTTGTTTTTAACCCAACATTAAGGGTGTAATACCATGGTATTATCTGAAGTACGATATTCCCAGCTAACAAAACTATTAATGTTTTTTCTCTGAATGTTCAAAATGTCCAGTTTATCAAATGAAATGTTTTCTCTTGGTTATACGAACGTTAAAGAAACATTCCATTTTGCAATCATTATGGGAACATTTCTTTTGAATGTCCTCTGAACACTCACAGTTACATTTAAAAAATATTAAACAAACGTCCAACTAAAAGTTGGATGAACGATGTATAAATAACGTTTTGAGAACATTATTAAAGACCAGATAACTTTGAACGAACGTTCTATTAACGTTACTGGAAGAACGTTTGTTCATCATTTTGAGAGAACCTTCTGAGAACGTTCCCTGTTATCTGGGTTAATAATAGTGTAGTATATGAATAGATAATCATCAGAATCATGCTATATATATGTTTTGGGACATGAACATTAATTAGTACCATGGTATATATCAATGTACCGTAGTATTATCATCTGACATCAACAGTGCAGCATGGTGCTACCATAATCAGGGCTGGTTTAGGGAGCGGGTTGAGAACAGCATACTAATGAATATTGATTATTATTAATATTAATAAATTGTTTATGTTATAATAAAGCATAAGCCACTCAGGGATGTGCGTGACAGTCAAAGTGGGTGTTTCGGGCACAAAGCAGAGTAAGAAAATCACTGTGACATACTTTAAATCATTGATGCTTAATTCTCCAGAACTCTGTGGTCAAAACTTTCTCCTGACGTGTTTATCACTTCAAATATTTGCGATAAGAACTCTAGTGATGGAAGATCAATTGATCAGTCGCTGCTGATTTACTCCATCAGGATCAGCAGCACAGCTGTGATGGAAATCAGTCTTGATGTACATATGCATATGTACAGTCGCTATAAGTGAGCCATGCTGCCTCCTACAGGCCAACAGAGGAACTGACACGAATACTACATACAGTACATACAGTCAAAAACACATTGAGTTTCAAATGATATAAACTTGAAACATGTTTGCATGTATGCAATCACTAAGTGACATGTTAAAAACACTATAAACAAGCTCACACCGAATCTGACAATATTGTTACTAAATCTCATGCAAAAGTAATGAAATTAAACTATGAGGAACAAATAGTCATTAGTGACGGAAAAACCTCAAACTGACACACCAATCCGTGAATATTATCCATGCATCCACATATTGATTTAAACGTCACTAATGCGCCCTATTACACAGAAAATCTATTGTTCAGACAGCTGAAATGACCCCTTTTAAGGTCCGTTTTGCGTCCCCTCGAGCTACAAGAGAAACAAATCCGAGTTACAGTTGGACTGATGGGCTTGTGATGCATCCAGAATTCGGTCTGAATCTTTAATCAGACTATTTGCCACCATCGGAACCAAACACATCTAGAGCTCCGTTTCTGAGCAGAATGAGAATGCATGAAAAAGCAAATGCAATGCGCGCGCGCTTCACATATCATGATGATTAAGTTTGATTGACAGGTCACATCTCAAATAAAACTGCACAATGCACAGATGTTCAATAAAACTTTGTCTAATCAGTGAAGCACTGCAGTGCCTTTGGTTAGTTCCAGCCTTACATCCATTAATAGATCAATGGAATGAACTAATGTGTTTCATTAGACACAAATCCATAAAGAGAAATCACCGGGTCACATTCCCACAGAACTCTCTTTCTCGCTCCAGATTGAGATTATTAAAGTTTTTGATGTTCACATCTGGGCTCTTGGTTTAATAACACAGAACTATCACGATCAGTGAGATCTGGACACAAACAGGTGCTTTTCACTTCAGTCTTCACGCGACAAACAGCGACTCTGCGCAGCAAAGGATCCGGTTTGCGGTGATGTTTCTAAATCAGAACACGGAACCCGTCATTACTGGCCTGTCATTAGCGTTCCTCCGGTGCTCGTCAAACTTTACGCACCACTCCAAAACAAGCGCCAAATCACGCAACGCTCGCGCGGCGTGCTGAACTGAGACGCGATCCACTGTCGCGCTCTCAACAACGCCAAGTTTCACGGACACATCACGATGAGTTACAGGCGAATCTGAGGTACATCACACGAGCTCTTACCTTTGAACACCTGCGCTCGCGCTGACACCAAGACGCCGATCGCGGTGAAGAGGCACGCGAAAAGTTTGTCCATCCTGGCGGTGTCGGTTCGGTGAAGCCCGGACTGCCCGCGGGCCGAACTCTGTGCAGGTGCGGCTTCTTGGGAAGGCTCTCGGTTGGTTTCAGGCTCTTGTGGAACTGTTTCTCCGGCTCTCCCGGAGACGTGCCGCGTGCGTGTGTGTGTGGCGGGCGTCAGTGTGAGTTGTAGATTACCGGGCGGAGCGCGCGCGCGCGGGCGGATGTGTTCTCCGGTAGAGGGTGTGCGGGAGCTCTGACTGTTTCTCTGGTGTCGTGCTTCATCTCCTCCCACTGCGAGAAGATACAGCTGGACACTGAGAGACACTGAGAGACACTGAGAGACACTACTGCACTCTACATTCACTGCCCGAATAAAGTTTCCACAGTGACTCTATCTATCTATCTATCTATCTATCTATCTATCTATCTATATCTATCTATCTATCTATCTATCTATCTATCTATCTATCTGTCTGTCTATCTATCTATCTATCTATCTATCTATCTATCTATCTATCTGTCTGTTTGTCTATCATCTATCTATCTATCTGTCTGTTTATCTATCTATCTGTCTGTCTATCTATCTATCTATCTATCTATCTATCTGTCTGTCTGTCTATCTATCTATCTATCTATCTATCTATCTATCTATCTATCTATCTGTCTGTTTGTCTATCTATCTATCTATCTATCTATCTATCTGTCTGTCTGTCTGTTTGTCTGTTTGTCTGTTTGTCTATCTATCTATCTATCTATCTATCTATCTATCTATCTATCTGTCTCTATCTATCTATCTATCTATCTGTCTGTCTGTCTGTTTGTCTATCTATCTATCTGTCTATCTATCTATCTATCTGTCTCTCTATCTATCTATCTATCTATCTATCTATCTGTCTGTTTGTCTGTCTATCTATCTATCTATCTATCTGTCTGTCAGTCTGTCTGTTTGTCTATCTGTCTGTCTATCTATCTATCTATCTATCTCTATCTATCTATCTATCTATCTATCTATCTATCTATCTATCTATCTATCTATCTATCTGTCTGTCTGTTTGTCTATCTATCTATCTATCTA